>DWPT01003737.1:0-14025 GCA_018251895.1 Agathymus mariae mariae
TACGATTATGGTTCGCGACCTTCACTAGTTGTAACACTGTATTTCGATGTCAAATAAAATGGAAATATTACAATTGTTGTGTGTACTAAAAAGAAAAAAATAAATAATTTCACTATGTGCAAAATACGTAAACACAATTGCCGTACGTCGGTATCCCGATTAATATTTTTATTGTTTGTTAATTGTAATTAGTAAGTAACAAACAATAATAGTCGGATCGAGTCCTATGGTGCCCCATAAAAGGGATAAATAACCGTATGTGCGTCGAGTATCACGCTTATTTAGATTGAATCAGTAAGTATATCTTGTTGGCTAACGCTTTCTTTAGGAGCCCACGTGCTTTTACTAGCTTGATCTAACCTCTACTGTACTCTTATTGAAGTGAAAACTTCTATAGGCGTGTTAGACGATTTTTAGTAAGGGAAAATCTTATGGGTTCGCGTCAGCAACATGCCATGTTTAAGGTATAGTTGTTTATAGATTTATTTAAAAATATAAATATAATATAAAAACCTCATAAAAATAATACAAGTATATATATTACTTATTATTTTTGTCCACTTGTATTTATATTATGTACTGGGTTTACGTAGCAATAATATGTTTTAACTAACAAATAAACCATATAAGTATTTATATACTTGCTACTCCGAGTGCCAACCGATAAATGTGAAAATCAGATAAATGTTAATCATTTTAATTTTAAAATTATGAAATTTTATTTTTAATATTACAGTCTGTGAATTCAGAATACAGTTTTAAGTTTCTACTTCTACCGGCAGTCCTCATGACCGCCTTCGATTTAATATGTAAGGTTTAATCTTATGAACGTTAATGAAAGTAAACAATACGAGTACAGAACTCCTTGAATTTAAACTTTGCGAAGAGTTTATATAATTAGCATAATGTTAGTAAAGTAATGAAATTATTTTCAACCCATGCATTGCATAAACCCCTTTATGTTTCACTGCATTTTCTTTCGTAGCATCCTCTATAGATTAACAATGCATCTTCTGAAATGCCATTTTGTATACTATTGTTTTTGGAATATTTTTCAATTCTGAATATTGCGTCTGTCAAGCACTTTTTCTTCTTTTTAATTAAATATTGTGTATGTTTTTTTATCTGTGTGCATTTAATGTGTTAGTCGTTTGGTACTATAAGATATTTTTTTTATTTTTATGAATAGTTATATATTTTTTTGTAATTAGATTTCTATATTTTGGTATTTTAGTTGGCAATAAAGATTACAAACGTTAAAAACCAAAAGTAAGCACTCTGTGTTAGCACGTATGCGTATTGGGATGCGAGGAAATGAAAAGTAATTTAAATTATATAAATGAAATCAAGACAAGTTATATTGAAACAAAATTTTTATTATTATATGTAGAATAAAATTATTTTTATATCCCAATTAGCAGAGTATAAATGTAAAAAAAATTATATACAATCAAGCTATAAAGAAAAATTAACAGAAGCTTGAATCCTTTGTCTGCGCTGCAATGTACTAATAAATCAAATATACGAACCGAAATTTAATTGGTAACTGGACGTTTAGCCCAGTTGGTAGTGACCCTGCCTGCTGACTAGTGGGGCCCGGATTTGATTTCCGGCCGGGGCAGACATTTATATGACAAACAAATGTTTGTTCTATGGTCGCTGCCATTTATAATACAGGAAATTCTAGTGCGAGGGTGTGAGTGTTTAAACGTTTGTGTATTATTTATTCATTTATTATAATTTTGATTCAATATAATTTTTCTCTCTATAAATCGAAAGTAAACCGAACTTCTCGCATCCTAGCAAGCTCTAACAGACGTAGGCGACGCACTCGATGTGTAGTGTCCGTTATCTAGTACCAAACGGCGGCACGACACGTGTCGACACACTGTATGTATGAGCCAACCGAATCAGGTGACGACGAACACGGCAACAGCCACGGTGCGAACCACGCGCGCCCCGAAGACAACCATGTGCCAGCGCCGCCCGCAGACAAGCCGGCCGCCGAGTCCTCACACAAGAAGGAGAAGTCCGTGTTGCAAGCGAAACTTACCAAGTTGGCTATACAGGTAATTAGAAAGTACATCGATAATGTTACATGTTGAAACTAGATCGGTCGTTCTTGTTCAGTATCATTTGATATATATGACGATGTAATAAGGCAACTAATTTTACCCGCATCTTACCACTCAAATGCTATTTTATTTAATATATTGATTTTTACCTGTCAATTCTCACCATTCATATTTGCCCAGTTAGCGAGGGTAACATAGATTATTGAATTAGTCAACGGTGCGTTTATATATTTTTTTGTGTAAATCGTGCACATGCCTAAAATTGTGCACATAAAGAATAGTGAGAGTTAGTTTTATTACTGGCAAAGCGTTCTCGGCCGCTTCGTGCGGATATATGGCGTCAATGCATATCAATACCACTATTATTAATGCGGTTTCCCCGCGTTGTTTTTGGTTGACAACACTCCAGTGATGTCTTTGGTGTTACTGAAATCTATGGGCGAGGGGTACTGTCATACTGTCATTAAGTACATTATTATGACTAGATTGCAATGTAAACTCCACACGAGACAGGGCATGTTACACGAGACAGGATATTTATAATTTCCCCACCAATTTCTGGATAATAACATAAATACATAAGATAATTTAGGTGATAATAAAGATATTGATTATTTATAACAGATCGGTTACGCGGGATCGACGATAGCGGTGCTGACGGTCATCATCCTGGTGATACAGTTCTGCGTGCGCACTTTCGTCACAGAGAACAAAGTGTGGAAGGCGACGTACATCAACAACCTGGTGAAGCATCTCATCATCGGTGTCACCGTGCTCGTTGTCGCTGTCCCCGAGGGTCTACCGCTCGCTGTCACTCTTTCGCTCGCTTACTCTGTCAAGGTGAGACGTTTCACTTTACATCGATGTTATAGTATCATTGGTAAGAGTTGAAATTCTGAGCGTCGACATCTCGAGTGACGAGCTGTGGCTGTTGCCGGTGGGTAAGGCCAGTTAAGTTAGCCTCCAAAAACTTGGCATTCTTAACAGGCCAAAATATTACTTCGCTGTTGCATCTGCTCAAATTTTACAAAGTCAGTCTTTCCACCATAACACCACTCGGCGACGACTAAAGTTTCACATCCACATCGAAATGATTGGCGACACGGTCAGGTTACGAAGATAGTGTTTGGAGCGTTAGGATATAGTATGGTCCTTCAGAAAAGAAGTAAATAGAGTTATCGTTCACCGCCAGCGATTCACTGATGATTCTGTTTCGGCTGCCCATGTCCATCGGCGAATGTGGCTACTTAACATCAGGTGGTTTGTCATCCATTCACATCACTAATCACTGGACGAGCTTTCGTTGCATCGAGTTTTCACATGGTCAAGTGGTAAAATTCGTAAAATTCACCGTAAGCTCTCGCCTTTGTGTATAGCTATATGGAAAAAATAGTTTACAACGTGAGTAGCGATGGCTTGTTACAGTCATGGGATTAACTTATATGTCGTCAAGTAATATATTTTCTTTTATTTTACTTTAAAAAAACATAGTATATTGTACTTTCTGTCACATCTGTACGTCAGGTTCAGGTACGCTATATACAAATGGTTATTTTCGCCACAAGCGTATCAGCCGTACTTAGAAGTTTACATGAAATGAACAGCTTCTCATAAGCCCTTAGTAGTGTCAGTTTCAACTCTTGTTCGTAGATGACCACCCTCCGGGTGAAGTTGATTGCACTAACCGCCATATGATAAATGCTCAAAAGTGTTTTGAAGCCTTGTTTATTGACGTTTACTCGCCCTATGTTTGTTCACCTGGACTTTGTATTTCGCCATCGCAGAAAATGATGAAGGACAACAACCTGGTACGTCACTTGGACGCGTGCGAGACGATGGGCAACGCGACCGCCATCTGCTCGGACAAAACTGGAACGTTGACCACCAACAGAATGACGGTTGTCCAGTCGTACATCTGTGAGAAGCTGTGCAAGGTCACACCGAACTACCGCGACATTCCGCAGGAGGTCGCCGAGACGATGGTCGAAGGGGTATCGGTCAACAGCGCGTTCACTTCTAGGATTATGGTGAGACAACCTTACCTCGACTTGATGTTTTCTCTTTCTTTCTCAACATGCTCGGTCGGTTTAGCCGTGGCAATCTATATCATTTTAATATAAATAAAAAATCCGCCTAATTTCAAGTCCGTCGCAGTCACGGGTGAGTACCCGTTACGTCACAGGAGCACATTTGTGTTTCTACCTATGTTTCGTTCCAATTATATGGATCATGGCCACATGGTATACAACCACAATCGTGAGTACAGTTAAAATGCGTCGCAATTTATGTAGCGACATGCACATCGATCGACAACGAATTTGCTTTATGACGCAAAGGCCGATCTGTTGATTTAGTTCGGTTCCGACGTACCTTAGTCTACGTACCGACTTTGGCATGGCAACACAAACGGTCATCGCCTTCAGCCAGACTGGAACATGATCCACTGTGCGGGTTCGAAGTAAAGTAAATTATCTAAGACTAGTAACTAGTCTTTCGCAAACCCCATATTTATATTAAGGAAGTACAACCCGCATTGTTTTAAGCATGGGTTTCTCTACTTCTGTAATTTAAAAAAAAAATTAATTATTTATTATTGTATACGGTCAATATTTGATTTACTGCCATCTTAATAGGCGTAATAAAACCATATTCAATTTTATTTAATATCCCACGGAAACGGATCCGTTTCCCGGAAATAAAAAGTGTCCTAAATTATGACCCGTTATGTAAGCTACTAAAATGTTAAGGATCGTCCAAAACTATTCAGTGGTGTTAGAGGTTTAGTGGTCAGACAGACAAAAATTCCAAAAAAATATGTTTGGATCTCTTATTCCAGAACAAAGTCTACCTACTTAAAGTTCCAAAAAATTAGACCCTGTTTTAGTTTTTAGCATAGATTACACAATTATGTGGTTATAACTTACACCCTGACGTCAAACTTATTCCACCAGTGTGACTGCTACACTACGAAAGTAAACCTACGTGGTAATTCTCACAGATCAAACTCACAAATGAATATTAAGTATTTTGTGTTTTTTTACCCATAGTAAACGGTTAAGTATCATCAAAGTTAAATATTTCGGATAATATTAAAAATTACTTAGATCAACAATAATTGTCATCATACTGTTATAATTCTATTAAATTTTTAATTTTTCATTGATAGATTGATCTACTAAATGAACTGTAGAAATTTGAGATTCACAGAAACAGGATTCACGCTCATTCTCTCTCTTTTTTTCGTAACGTTTTCTCTGCGAGGGATTGAGAGAGACGTTCGTGTGAGGACTGTAGCACTGTTTTCATAAGCGTACGGTACGAAACTGTTCGATCGACATCCGCAGCCGTCTCAGGATCCAACCGGCCCGCCGATGCAAGTTGGCAACAAAACCGAGTGCGCACTCCTCGGCTTCGTGGTCGCCCTGGGACAGAGCTACGAGACCGTCCGGGAACGCCACCCCGAGGAGTCACTCACACGGGTGTACACGTTCAACTCGGTGCGCAAGAGCATGTCCACCGTCATACCGCACAAGGGCGGCTACCGGCTCTACACCAAAGGCGCTTCCGAGATTGTGCTGAAGAAGTGAGTCTGAGTTATTATTGGCTTCGATACAATATTTTGTGTTCGTCCCATTCGTGTTTGAAGAAGTTTACAGTGGATTAGTGGGGATATAGGTTAACCCAAGTGTCGAAAGATCGAACGAAAGGTCCTGGGTACGGTTACCGGCCGAGGCAGACATTTGTGTGACAGATAAATGTTAGTTCTCGGGTCGAGGGTGTTTGTGATGACATATCTGTGTATGTGCATTTCCCCCGAAACACAGGGAATCCTAGGGCGGCGGTGGAAGTTGACGTTTGTTTGATTATTCATCATACCGACTTTAAACCTTCGACATGATTTAATGTGCCCTCTGAAGCACGGAAGTGGTGCAGAAATTTGTAACTATCGGTCCTTTGTCCGACTGCCGCGCCCTAAGATGAAACTCCTTCGATCACAGACAATCGAAACGTGCCGTAACTCGGGCACTGTGTGTTTATATAGCCTCAATATGTCCCGCGCAGGTTTATACTTACTCTGCGATTGAAAGTTGAAATTGTTTGAAAGGTGCGCTGAGGACTTTTTTGCCATTTCTTCTCGTTAAAGCGCTATTCCTAAACGTTTTGTAGAAATAAAAATTACGTGCATAAGGGTGTTTATACAGAAATCTAAATTATTATCTAGTTTTGAGTTTGAATATAATTATGTCACATTGAGTTTGAATATAAATATGACTTCTTATCGTTAATCGAGTGACACTATAGCGTTGGCTAGTAACATAAGAAATATCGAATATCTTACATATATGAGTGTGCATCTATGTGTGATTATTTAGTACTTAGACAAACGGTACTAACAATTGTCGTGTGTGTACATCGGTAGATGCGCGTTCATCTACGGCCACGAGGGTAGGTTGGAGAAGTTCACGAGGGACATGCAGGAGCGGCTGGTGCGGCAAGTGATCGAACCGATGGCGTGCGACGGGCTCCGGACCATCTCCGTGGCCTACCGGGACTTCGTGCCCGGCAAGGCGGAGATCAACCAGGTACCGTCAACCGGTCAACGAGCGGTGCAACTCGATTAAATTGCACAGTGTCGACAATATATAATTTATTGCCGTGTTAATCCGTTCGACAGGTGCACATAGACCAGGAGCCGAACTGGGACGACGAGGACAACATAGTGAACAACCTGACGTGTTTGTGCGTCGTCGGCATCGAGGACCCCGTGCGGCCAGAGGTGAGCGTTTCCGACGTTACTGTGCGCCGAGAGGAGTATGGGGGCCGTCGATCACCGTTGTCGAGTGACGTTTTACCGTCGAGCCCGCAGCCCGGTCGGTAGCGTGGCCGCTTGTCGTGCAGAGGGTCGCGACCGCGACGCGGAGAATCCAGGCGCGGGGAGGGTCGTTTGAGTGCGTAAACGAGTATTATTAATATACAGACTAGCAATATATGAACATACGACGGTTGAGCAAACGGACAGATGATTCTAATCATAATTATAATGTGTCTACGTATATAATGTGTATAAATACGCCCATAGTTGTAACACTAACAACAGTAAGTTTATCGTTTGTCTTTGGTCGGTGAATCCTCGTTATCCTTATTTTAATCTTATAATTTTCCTCGTCTTCTCCTCTCCCAGGTACCGGAGGCGATCAGAAAGTGTCAGAAGGCTGGCATCACTGTGCGGATGGTGACGGGAGACAACGTGAACACGGCGCGTTCCATCGCGATCAAGTGCGGCATCCTCAAACCGACGGACGACTTCCTCATCCTGGAGGGGAAGGAGTTCAACATGCGGATCAGAGACGCTAACGGCGAGGTTGGTTGACGATGGTGGCCCAGTGGTTTGAAGGTCGGCCGGTAGCGCGAGAGACTTGAGTTCCAATTAGGCGCTCCGGATAATACCTTTTTAATAAAAAAAAAATTCATCCGCTTCGTTGTAAGTAAACTCCATTAGGAAACCTACAACGTAATACTTCTCCAAAATCTCAACTTAAGTCGCATTTCCTAAAGCCTTAACCTGTCTCACTTTAGGATAAGACCCAGTGATACATCGGGAATTGTGGGTTGTAATGATGAATCCGAATCAAGTTGAATCTCGAATCCCCGCTCGTTATGCATCCAACTGACTAATGGGCGAGGACATACCTCGAAAACCTTCCTCATCATCATTGGGCTCAATGTAGTTAAAATCTTTAGCGGTCTGGTTTCTGAAATTAACAGTAAAATGTTACGACGCGTTTCGGCCATTGGTTATATTAGCAGACACCACATACTAACAGACACTGCATAATCGATGCTGATTTTCAGTACAATCATGTTGCTATTTATTTACCAATGTATGAATTTGATAATGGTTACGTTAAAATATAATTTACTCACCAGGTGCAGCAAAACTTAATAGATAAGGTGTGGCCCAAACTGCGCGTGCTGGCGCGCTCCTCCCCCACGGACAAGTACACCCTGGTGAAGGGGATGATCGAATCGAAGGCGTTCGACACGCGCGAAGTTGTAGCGGTCACGGGCGACGGGACCAACGACGGGCCGGCGTTGAAGAAGGCCGACGTCGGCTTCGCTATGGTATGTCTTGTTAGAGGTGACCGTTGTGAAATACAATCACAATACAATGCACTGAAAGAAAAACTGTAACGAGAACAAATCTGTAAATCGATTTTTTTGTTTTATTATTTCGATGCAGTCTGTACTATCGATATACGGGTCTAAATATATTTTGTTCACATGGTTACCAATCCGCCGCCTCTAATGACATGTTCGCAGGGTATCGCCGGCACAGACGTCGCTAAGGAAGCATCGGACATCATCCTGACAGACGACAACTTCTCATCGATCGTGAAGGCGGTGATGTGGGGCCGCAACGTTTACGACTCAATCGCCAAGTTCCTCCAGTTCCAGCTCACGGTCAACGTAGTGGCCGTCATTGTGGCCTTCACCGGCGCCTGCGCGATTCAGGATAGCCCGCTCAAGGTGACTGACTGACTTTAAGCGTCGTAATGGGTCTGGCGGCGACATGTTGTAATATGTCACCTGTTGAACCACGCAGTCGGTTTACAATGGTTATTGAATGTCAGTGAGATTTTTTACCTACGTAACTAACACTTCTTATAAATTCAACCATGAAGTGACGTCATCGTTGTCTTCGTTTAAAGGTTGACTATAGAGAATACTTTCAGCATTACATCCGCTTTTTATAATACTTTATATTTGGTACAATAGTTTTAATAAATAAATATTGACGAGTCATTTTACGAGCATATTTATCGCTTTCGTATGTTCCGACTACGCGTCGGTGACGCTTATAGTATTATTAGTATGGACGATGGATGGATGGATGGATGGAGTAACCATTAGGTGATCTAAATGTTAGATTACAGTCTTTATTAAAAAGAGTAGTTGTCGATTACCTGTGTCTCTGTCCGCAGGCGGTCCAAATGTTGTGGGTGAATTTGATAATGGACACGTTAGCATCGCTCGCGCTGGCCACTGAGATGCCCACACCGGACCTATTGCAACGCAAACCGTACGGACGCACCAAACCCCTCATCTCGCGCACCATGATGAAGAACATCCTCGGCCAGGCTATATATCAACTGTTCATTATCTTCTCTTTGCTGTTTGTTGGTGAGTTTTGGTCCTTCGAGCATCTCGACGGTTGTCTATATAAACATTTAATTTCACTTTCAACCTATCTAAATTTGAATTAATAAATTATTAACTTATACATGTACAAGAAAAGGTGAAATATTATATTGTGTTATGTGTCCGTCACGTTAACATTTCTCCAGTGTACGGATTTTATTGAGCTAAATGTGATAAAGATACCTAACGTTACCACGATTAAGACAAATGAACAATTAATTATGAGATGGTAGTGAGTGTTGTGATGATGAATCACTCACACACTCACCGTACACATAAATACATGCTCCTAGTGTGGTTTGTTATTTAATTATATTTGCACGTCACTAATACAAAAATATAATTGCACCTTGTTTGACTTTCTGTTTTTTTTTTTAATTAAAGTATAAATAAATAAATGAATAAGTAGTCAAATATTGATAAGCTAGGGATTCGTTTACGTAAGACAGGGAGATATGTGTGTCTTAGTGAGATATATATGACAAAACTACTGTTCTGTTATGTATTTCGTTTACCAAACTGGGCATTACATATTAATTATGTTTTTTTTATTTATGTTTGAATAGGTTTCTTCTGTTTTAGTGTAATGCCCTTCTCGAAGTAAACATCAAGTGCACATTAAATATCACTTGTGATGCCCAATTTTTAATCGAGTTAGAGAACTTAAAAGAAAATATTAAGACAAAATCTGATATAAACTTGTAACTACTAAGTTTTTCTAAGCTATGTGTAAGTAAGTTATCTTACGTCAGTTTTAATTAATTTAATAAAATAAAAGTATCGACAGTCAGTTATAGATAGGTTATTTATTCCAAGTAAGTCTTTCAAGTGCAGTGCGCCTTTAACCATGAAAACCACCACTACATGGACTACAACAAGCCGCCCTCCCCCCAGGTGACCAATTCCTAAACATCCCGTCGGGACGCGGCCAGCAGTTGAGCACGGAGCCCACGCAGCACTTCACCATCATCTTCAACACGTTCGTGATGATGACGCTGTTCAACGAGATCAACGCGCGCAAAATCCACGGCCAGCGAAACGTGTTCCAGGGGCTGTTCACCAACCCCATCTTCTATTCCATATGGATCGGCACTGCCCTTTCACAGGTACCGCTCTTGCTAACCACATTTGACCCACGTGGTGGAATATCGGCTTTGTATCGCACATTTTGAGACGGAGAAAAAAGGCAGCAAACTTGAAAACTTTAACAGTACAAACCTAAGAATCAGCATGTACGAAAAGTGATCTAATCTTATCGCTAAGCAGCGAACACTTCCAAATAACCTTAGGATAATTGTTGGCACATAATTTGACTAGTACGTAGAGTATACGTTACAAATCAAGTGCGAGATTGGAAGCCGTGATGAGTGACATTTGCCGATATGCTAACGTTATTATGATTAAGCATACAATATATATATTTCTGATGAACTAATATGTGTCACAGGCTGCTCACATTAAATATAATCAATTTATAGATATATTATCAATTTGTTACAGACTAGATATTTCAAATGGATACTATAGTGGAATTTCAAATGTTTCATAAGTTTGTGTGTGCGTACTTGTGTTCCAGGTTATAATAATCCAGTTCGGCGGCATGGCGTTCAGCACGGCGGGTCTGACGATAGACCAGTGGCTGTGGTGTCTGTTCTTCGGCGCTGGCACCCTGGTCTGGGGACAGCTGGTGACCACCGTGCCCACGAGGAAGATACCCAAGAAGCTCTCGTGAGTTACCGTTACCATGACCAGGAATGATAGTAACAAAACCTTGTTGCTTTCGTCGCACACTTCAGATGCGACCGATGTATGAGAGGCAGGTGGGCTGCATAACATTTTGATGTATGGCCCTGCACTCGTATGTCTACACTGAGATTTCCTGTAGCGGACCGCATGGACACACGATCGAGACATCGCAGACAACCTACACTCGAGAACATGTCTTACATAGAATATAATTTTAATAATGACATCTACACTACGATTAATTTGGACTCCTCTATCGTAAGATGCTCCTGCGTGTCACCCTCCGTAGAACAAGCATTAAAACGCTCACGCCCCTCCCTGCATTAGGGTAACCTATGTACGTATCCTGACAGATATGTATACGGCACGGTGATACACTCGGATACAATTTTAGAAAACTGCACCCTGTGAAACGTAGTGCGATACATATGGATGTTATTGTAAACTAATACCCCACACTGTGACACGTTCCAGATGGGGCCGCGGCCAACCGGACCCAGAGTCCATCCAACCGGGACCGGACTACGATGGAGACCTAGACAAGAAGCCCCGCGCGGGTCAGATCCTCTGGATCCGGGGGCTCACCCGCCTGCAGACACAGGTACGCGCTGGGGTAAACATCGGCGGGGCTTGGGGATCGGGTCGGGTGGTACCGTCGGCCAAATAAACTAATGACGATGTCAAAAAAACATTAAGGATTGCGTAAGAAAATATGTTGGTCAAATATGACCATAACAATAAAAATAATATGCATATTAAAAAGTAGAAATGTATATGTGAGCCTTGTCAAACAAACAAGACACAATCACACAAAACGTAGTGTGGTTTTAACAGACATAGTTTATTTGTCCAATGGTTAAAAACCTAATTTAACTCGAATTTTCAATCGTCAGTTATAGTTAATTAATATAAAATAGTTAAATTGGGTCGGGTTGCAGCTTGTATTGTATGTCATGATAACAATTTGGCATACAATATGGATACGTACGAAGTTATATGTGGGGTTTGTGTTATTATTTGGTGTTAAAGTTATATCATCAAATAATCTCTGGGTTCCTTTTTAGTTCCGATCTGAGCTCGAGTATTTTATACGTTACGATTTGGAATATACTCAGATTTGAACTTTATTTTTTCTGTGAGTAATTTCCGAAAACTCCCAAATAAATTTTGCCAAAATTATTCAAAATTATCAATAATTATTTTTATTATTGGATAATTCGATTAAATAATCTCTGTTATTCATATGATGGTCATAGCTCACAGAAAATGACGATCGTTTTCAAATAGTCAGTAGTAAAACTTATGCCGTTAAAAATAAATTTATATGCCATTATGATAAAAATCATATTATACAAAACGGTTTTTGTAAGCGACCGTCAACTACTATTTATGTCATAGATGACATCATGGATTTTCTAAAATTTTAAGACTGATTTATTTAGAAATTACTCGTATAATCGTTAATTACATAAACATGATGAGATTCTAGGACAGTATGAGGTGCAAAAAAAAATTTGTCGTACTAAATTTTGGCAAAACTTTGGTGTCGAATTAAATGTTGACTTTAAGTAATATGTCACATCCAACGTTGACGTTGTGGCAAAATTTAGTACGGAATCATCGTGATATATAAAATATATGGAATTTCAGTATTATCAAAAGAATTTGGGATAAATGTAATAGGAGTTGCAGAATCCTATGCGTTCGTGCTAAACGCGAGAGAGGGATGAGTTGTTAAGTTTACAGCATTTTATAAAGTTGTATGTATACGTATTAGTGCAAGGTCAACAGGTCAACACTGCGGATACCTTGGGCATCCTGACGCTAAGTTATCGATATTATTGTCCATTTTTACATACTTTTACTATTTTTGCATACAAGTCGAATATAACCACCATTTTCAATATACTACTATGCATCCATATAGATAATATCGTCATAGAGATTACGCTGATTCATTTTATTACACGTTTGATTTATTGGTACAGTAAGCCGGATTATTCACAGTTCCAAATTTGATATATAATTGTTTAAATAAAAAACACATGTAATTTTTTGCGATAATGAATTCAAACTTTCATAACGACTTTTTATATATTTTTTATTATTTTCAGTTTTTTTTTTATCTTTTTGATTTGAATTTTTATTTTAGTTTCATAGTTTTGTTAACTCTCCTATACTTCTTTTCTTGTTCAATAGTAATTATTTCTATACCTACACAGAGAAACACTTCACAGAGTAATAACAGTAGTGACGCTATATTATTTTGGCCCAAATTAACGTAGATTAAAAGTATGGTTCGGTTTCTCATTTTGAAATGAAAAACAAGATTTCCATTTTCAAGAAACACCCTCAAAATTAGCAGCCGAACAAAATTGTATTAGACATTTTTTTCTAATACTCATTAATTTATCTTGCGCCTGGTTTCATGACACCCATTCGTTCTATCGCGCTAATTTATTTATTTCAGGTTCCTAATC
Source organism: Agathymus mariae mariae (assembly GCA_018251895.1). Lineage (NCBI taxonomy): Eukaryota > Metazoa > Arthropoda > Insecta > Lepidoptera > Hesperiidae > Agathymus > Agathymus mariae. The sequence continues at coordinate 13,502 of DWPT01003737.1, forward strand.
TTTTTTATAATTTCAGTCTTCGGATTAAATCTATTGGTGACTTTAATTGTTGATTTATGTTCTGTATTCTATCTGTGTGTCGTGAAACCGGGCCGAAGCCCAGTTAGAGTACACTAGATAGCGTAAACATCGCGAGTAACGGGCATGCATGCTCCGCAGTACGAAACAGTTTGACGCTTCCAATATTATTTATTATAATTTTAATTTGTTATAATTTACTACCTGAGTTGACCGTACCGCCCCCGCCCCGTACAACTACCCGTTGGCATGCGATTTATGTAGGCTGTGACGATGTTACTTGTCCCTCATATTATGTACCCCCGAGTCCCCAAACAGTTATTATGACTATTATATTCCCGATAGAAAATTATTTATTATGATATCTACACTACATTAAATCACAATGCGGTATAAATATGACTATCTCTTCACTCTATCTATCTTTTATTTAGTCATACTGACTGTTTGAATTTTTTTTCTATTTTTTTTTTCTTTTTTTTTTTTTTTTTTATTTTTTCCAAAAT
>DWPT01003738.1:0-14024 GCA_018251895.1 Agathymus mariae mariae
ATACGGATCTCGGGCTTAGAGATGCCGCAGTGAGGTATTTGTGGTGGTATGTTGTTGCTAGCATCTAGACGCGAATTGCCGGCAAACAGAGAGCCAGGGAGCCATCCGGCTTTACCAAATTAGGCAGTGTAGGCCGACAGAAGTTAGTCTCAACCGCTTTGACAAGAGACCAAAAAGCTCTACTGCCGGATGGTTAGTCAGAGAGTTTAGCGCCGATATGTTAGATGCGGTTAAGATTCACCTTCTGTAATGCCTTTTTGTAAGACTTGGCGGCGAGGTTAAATGCTTTTTTCTTCAAACTGATATCCGGAGCTTTACGGTTTCGAGCATCAACCCAAGACAAATACGCTGAATGTTTGCGCTTCGTAGCCTGAGCGCATTCAGCGTTAAACCAAGTTACTCCAGCACGAGGACGAAAGTTGTGCACTAATGTGTACCCAGGATAGTCAAGGTACGCCACACTTAACAAACATTCAATCTGTGTCTCCGTCAGGAAGAGCAAGTGCGGCCGCGCAGTCTCTAGAGTGCAAGCCACGTATGTCCGTGAAGTGCACTTCAAATGAGAGGAAATGCAGCCGCTGTGGGATCCAACTATTTTTCCTCTTGCTTTTCATTTTTCTTTTTATTTTGTTAGGAGTGAATAGAATGGCGAATGGCAGTTAAATGAGGCATTGCGTAGGTATCCCCGTGACAGAGTCAGAGTCACCGTGCCAATGGGGGCTTAGCCTGGAGATCGCCGGCTTCCCGAACCTCTTAGGAGATCGTCATCCGTTCGCCAACCGGAATGATGGACCCACCTCGGGATTTTTTGCAGTTGGCGGGGCAGCCTTTCGTGGGTGGCTGTCCCACTACTTGGGCCCCCCACTGACTACGGCCGGCCAGCGGTGCACTTGACTTCGGATCCCGCTACCCTCCAGAGCTAAGCTCCCGACACAACATACAACCAACTCATCAGAAGCAGTCTCGCTAACGCAACACAACTGTTTAGAGCCATTCCCCATTCGGCTTCATCAGACATGCCGGAACACGACCAATCGCTTGGCGGCATAGCTTTGTCTTATGGGTGGTAACCAGAGTCGGAAGCCGATATTATGGCCTACCACCCGAATTGCTGCTCGTTTTGCACTACCCAGGGGACACGTGTAGGGAATTTAGTGATCAAGTAACCTCCTACGGACGCGAGCAGTCCATCCCGTTCTGACTTTTTTTAAAAAGGTTAGGCTACAGGGCAAACCCTTAACTCGATCATCTTTGTTTTAGACTCAAATTGTAGCTGACTAAATTGCCCAGAGGAGTTTTTTCAAATTTTTGATATCATTTGTTCGTTTCCAAAATATAGAGCGCCAAAATGAAAAATTTGGAAAATAATGATATTTTTTCTCACTATTTCGGCCATACCTATTTTCTTTTTTGACTTGCTTGAATAATTCTTGCACCTTATAGCTCTCGTAAATACGCGTCTTTAGTGTCTTCTTTAACTATCATATCTTCACAATTCTCCGAGATATAAGGGGATCGCACTTTTTCAGAAAAACGGGGCCTATACTGGAGCGAACGAAAAGACATTTCCAATGTCAAAATATCTAAAAAGAGAATAAATAGCTTACAGATACACAAAAAAGAAAAAAAATAATTAAATACGTAGCGAAAAGAAATACTTCAAGTGTATCGAAGTTGCTAAGTAACACAAACCAACAATGGATTATTACAGTTCTTGTAGGTATTATTCATTAATGAGTCATTATTAAAAACTGTATTCAAATACAGACACATCAGTCCGTCATTATAAAAACGAAATGTATAAGTGAATTTAACTTATTACATTTTTTATAAAGCTGTATTCAACCGCTCGCATTTTCTTTAGCGACAAAGTCTTCATAATTACGGCTCAACGTTGCTACGAGCGCCACCCTAATTTTTTTTAATCTAATTGATTCTCGGTGCACAGTTTTTTTATAACTCAAACTTCTAAAATTGGATTTTGATTTTCTGGGCGAGAAATTATAAAGAAGTTATCGACGATTATAAAGCCTTTTGTTAATGTTTCATGCCGAGCTAGAAGTTTGCGTTATATCGCGGTCAAGTATTGAAGCGTACTACGATACACAAAAATTTGAAATAAATGTGGACGACTTGAAAATGTTTGTGATAACATGTGACTTTTACGACAATCGGAAAAAAGGAATGAAGACGAAAGTATTTTCCATAATTAAGAAATCTTTACAAAGTACCACTCATGTTTTTATTGTCAGCATTTGTTTTACAATATCTGAAGCCCTTGTTTTGGAAAGATGATATATAAAGTAGAATAATTAAGGAACTTTCGTTTAAGTAATTAAACCATAGAGTAATGATAAAAATTACAGATTCCACAACTATCAAAATTCAGTTAGATTATTAAAAGATGGTCTCATTATGTCCAACATAAACGTTAATTTTATAACGACCAAAATAACACGACCCAAATCTATATCTGCATATAAATGAACTACTGCCGAGTATTATTTTTTATAGATAGTTTCTTAATTTTCGAACCAGACTTAATATTCCGGAGTAGAAGCCGATAATTGATAATTTAAATACACATCAGTGTGTAGTTGACTATTATGTTAAACAGTGGCGCCACTGTAGTTGGACCGATGAAAGAAATTAAGGTGGCTCGAGTGTAGTGGCAGTAACTACTATAAAAACTAGTTGCAATATTATTAACATTAACGGTTATTTAAGTTATTAATTTATGATATTGCGTACGTACAATAATTAAAAGTTAAAGATAAAACAGATGAAAAATAAATAAATAAAAAATATTATGTAATAATAGAAAACAATAGTCGTGCGTGCGATACAAATACGGAAGCTATTAACTTAAATAATTAACTCGGTTCATCCTTGCTCCAAAATACATGTGACATTCAAATAAGTGAGGCCACGCGCTCAAGTTTTAACTAACTGTAAAGTGAAAGTTTAAGGAAGTTAAAATAGCAAAATTCCTTCAACTTGTTATCAAGAAATTCAATAAGGTAACCTTAACTCAACTATTCAATTAGTCATTATATAATTTTGTAGACAGCAGTAGTTCGTTAAGGAATATTGTCAGAAACATTTCTACAACGGTATAGTTGTATTGGTAGTTGAAATAAAATATTTTAGTTATCAGTCGATTCGGCGCTTCGTCACTTTATTTCTATTATCTTATACAAATAAATAATTTTTCATCTATCAAATGCTACATTATCAGCGAGTAACATGCGCTACTTTTTATTAAAAAAATCAATTAGAATTGCCTACGAAAATTTCAAAGCAGGCCGAACTATATTTTTCGCGGGCGAAGCTGCGACGAGTGCGTGCTAATTAAATTAATATAAGATAAGAAAAAAAGTGATATTTAAAATACCTATAACTTCTATGTACGGGTGTGTGCGTGTGTTAATGAGTTTGAAATTCTTCCCATCATACATTAAAACTTCCGTCCACACTCATGTATTCTCACTTAACAAACCAAAAAACAACACAATTCAATGATTAAATAAACATGATATCTCGGTATTTCACAGATTAGTTGACATTTCCATTACATAGCGAGTGCGGTTTTGACTGTTCCAAGTGAACATTCCACTGTCTATAGAATTAGTCTAATTTATTCATTACTGTTGCTAACGCCAGCCACTGAGATAAGACCGAATTAACGTAGCAATTAACTAACTCGTAATATCTATTATTCTGATCTACACCAACATTTATTATTACAATTGGATTGTGAAATGACATAACAATATCGAGAGCGCTGCTCAATCTGGCCACCGGTAATAGTTGTTTTATTTATTATGTATACGATTAATAAAAGTGTAACGGAGCTGAATATGAACGTTGAATATTTTAATGCAGGTAATCTTCGCCATCGATACAGAAACGTGTTCTTTTTTCTGGCGGTCTGTCTGCTCGTGTACAACATTAAAACCTCTGAACAGATTTAGAAGATTCATGGAATATTTTAAACTTAGATTATGAATCAAAATCATGGGTACTTTACATTCCGAGATATGTTCGCGCGGAATTTTCCAAAGCGAAACTAGCTCTAGTTACTAGTAACATACGCCTTCGCTTCAGCTTGACCCACACCAATCAAAGTGTTCAGTGTTATATTGGACACAACCTAGTTATTCGTGAGATACAAAAGCAATAATAAACACGCAAACGGCACAATTTCACGCAACGAACGGCAATATAAGAGTTTTAGTTTTAAAAATTCATTGCTTCTATTAGTCGGTCGTATCACACATAAGACACCCTTATCTGGTTGTGGGAGGCTCTGGGGCTGATGTGATGTTATATAATTATATACGTAGTTACTTGGTTCAACTAGCAATCATTGTACAAACCGTTAGATATTATTATTACACGCCTAACGGAGAACTACACCATCAATCCCGTGTGTAAGGCTGCAATCAATATAAAAACATTTTCAATACGGACGTACTCGTACGATTACAGACTGACGTTTCAAATCGCCAATCGCCTCCGAGTACGATTGCGGTAGGGTTGCTACATATTTTTTATTGTCAATTAATTTATAGTTTTATACTTAATAATGTTTCTTAAGTATCATTTAAAAATATCCTAACCTCAATAACAACAATAATAATAATATGTATAACCAAAAACGTATATTATTTAATAATTAATGTTTGCTGAGAACATACATTTCATTTTCGAATTTCTACGACTAAGCAGACATTTCAAAATAGACAAATGTTTGTATATCACATGGCTGAACACTACTCGAGAGATAGCAATTCCAAGCTGCAAAAAGCTCCAAGTACTTACAATTAGGATCGTTTCCAAGGACTGTGGTTTAAAACGAGACGCCTTAATTGTTGTAATATCAAAATAATTTACTCACATTATGCTAGCTACCCTTTGTTGTAAGTGGCGTTCATCCACATAATTACATGTATTAAAAGTTGGATATAAACACAAACATTGCCTAGTCGTCCGTCTCGCAGGTAGGGTCACTATCAGCAAAATTACAATATGCACACATGCATGACTCAATATAAATACAATTTAATTGTAAGAGTCAACCTTGCGCATAGGATAAATGTCGTCAATAGATTGGCGCGACTAGAAAGTCCTTCTGCGTACGACGCGGCCCGTGGGGGAACGTTTCACGAATTATTCTATCCTTATTGTCGTGTAATGGAGGCAGTAAACGAGCATGCAGCACACTCGGCACTGTGTTTTCTTTGCAGCGTATAGACATGTTATTGAAAAGTAACCTTTTCCATTTATTTGTAATCTTCAAAACATACTCGTATAATCATTGTACTGTATTGCAAATTATGAAAAGTGTCCGAAATCATTTGGGACAAAAATATCGAAATATAATTTATGTATATATTTTAACACGTCGTTATACACAACCGAATAGAAGGCAGAGTTACATACATCGACTTGGGCAATCCCTTTGTTTTTGGTACCTTCAGATTAAAAAAAAATCCTACTCTACGTTTTTTGTACTAAAGTGGACAATGACACAAACGTTCATACGCATCAGAACGTCCCGTCTCGTCTCGTCCCGTTCCGTTCAGCCGACTATTGTTTTCCGAGTTTTTCTGCCTTTTTCACCGCCCGCGACTGCACGATCGTTTAATTGGCAAACGGTGCCTTTGTGACGCGCGAGCTCTGTTTGCGTCGCGTTCGTTTACAACGACAGTGGCATTAGTTTAAGAGCTTTTGAGTTTCTGTTTCAAAAACATACCACTGTTCAGTTATATTTCAGTGTTTTGGCTGTCCTGTTTATATTGTTACATAATATTTAAATCGTGAAATGAATTTTAAAATCATCTTTGCTGTTTCCCTGGTTACATCACTGGTTGTACTAAAAACTAAACAACAAGTGGACTGTATGCTCACCATATATATGGCTATAATAAAAAAAAAACACCGAATAACCTTTGGATTTAGGGTTGTCAAGCCCTAATATAGAAAAGCCGGGCGGCGGGCGCAAGATTAGGCCGAACATTTTATTCCGAAAGTTTTGACATATATATTTTAAAAGCCAAAATTACCTTCTAAAGAAGCGCATCACTTGAATAAAAAATAATACAAAATGTATTCGTATTAAATTTCATACTATTTCATACTAATTTAAATACGATTACTTAGCAATGACCCGTATACCTTTCATTCGTATGATTCTTGCACTCACTGCGAGCGTGACTAAAAGCGAAGGGCAAAACATCAAAAATCCTAACAACAGCCGGACAAAGCCGGACACGTAAATATTAGGCGGGACACCTGGTAGCCCTACATGAATTCGATTTGAAAAAAGGCACACCAAAACTTCAACCGACAACGTAGAAAATACCATACAATCTAGCGAATAAAATACGCCCCAAACCGTGTTCAACTTTGCCAATACGAATCTAAGCTTAAACTCGAATGAAGCTACAGAAATCGGGAGGCATCCTTACGGTTATCGAAGTCGTTTTGTGAATTTAGACTTTGTGACAACACAACTTGGTTTGTTTTCGAATGAGGATTGTAAACAGTTGGCCCAGATAAGAAGGATGCACACATGCATACAGTACTTACAGCTAAGTCTGGCGAATTTTAGTGATGTAACTAAATGTGAGGTTCTTTTGTTTTGAATAGAGCTAGCGAAAAGCAAAATAAAACATTCTTCCTTCAAATAACATCTAGATTTTTGTTATTATCTATCTTTTTATTACTAAAATGTTCACCAAAATGTAGACAATTAAACGATGTTACGAGATAATGAGCTTCATAAATATTTCACAAACGCTAAAAACATTTAAAACAATTATAAATTTCTTTTGACAACCACCACTTTTTTATGTGAAAATGCTATCAATAAGCGTGTGATACGTTTTCGGAAATTTTGACAATGTTTAATTAAAGCGATAAATAATGTTTTCTTTTCAATTCAACAAAATAATTATAAAGTAACAAACTAACTCATAAAACTAACTAACTAACGTAACCCCTCTCATTGTGAATGAACACCCGTGCCCAGCAGTGAGACATTACGGTTTGTGATGAGGATAATGAAATTATTTGTTACAAAACTGTTAAATGAACAATTGGATGTACGTTTTTTACATAATTTACTCGTATTCTGGAACAATGTATAAACCAAACATCCTAAATTACAACACAGACTTCTACCTCGAAGCAGACTGCTAATCGGATCAACTCATAATACTAACATTTTTTTGTCAAGTTTCCGTTGACACATCAACGCGATAATTAACAAACTACTACAGCTTCTGAATTACAATTAAAAATAAACGTATTCGTTACATCATAAATATATTAATTGCAATATTACAACAGATAATGCCAACACCGACGTGAATATGTGTCGCATCACTAGTTGATATACATCAGTATTCAGTTTGCGCAAGCGTATATTTTCGCGGCCGCTTGTCTTATAAGTTTATCGTTGCGTCCACGTTGGTGTAGGCCCCGTTTGGTTATTTATTTTAACGTTTCCTTGGAAGTTAATTCAAATAATAATACACTCGGTTTTCCATGTAAGTTTCATAAAGAAAAACGGTAACTTTTTTTTTTAAACATTTACCCAGATGGTCATGTTGGTCGTAGACTGATAAACAGATATAATATGGGCACTTTCATTGTCTGTATGTCTATGTAGCGCTCATGTCACGACGGATTTGTGTTAGTCGCAGGTTATTGACCAAGTAACGCAACTTGAATTGTCTATAGCGCTTCCGTGGTACGGAGGGCGTGTACTTATCTTTAGATGCAAAGTGCCAGCAGTGGCTTTCGAGGCCTATAACAAATTGTGATACTTTCTTTGTCCAATAACCCCTTCAGGTTCTAGGTGTCCAGAATTTAAGGAAATCGGGCCGCCAATGAGATGATGCTAATTCTATTCGCTGGCTTAATGTTAGTTAACAATTTTTGCACAATAGAACATTATATTGGTACACATTAATCTTTCACCATTGTACAACAAAACAGCTTGGTGAATTATTCTCAAAGCGTCTCCAATAGTGAAGAGTGCCGAACACTTTACCCTCGATACTACGCTATGTCCCCTGTGTACACTACTAATCGTTACAGCCATGACACCCTCGGGTAACTTTACAATACTTTCATATATAATTAAACCGAATGACGAAAATTGTTTCTACGGCGCATATACTTAATAAATTCGCATTGATTGGACTTTAATTGTTGCTTGGAAGGTCAAATCTATTACAAAATAGCTATCGCTGCCGTTTTGCATGTAGATTCAATTATCGTTTAATTGTGAGATTCGTTTACAGCGAACGCCGACAGATGGTGTGAGTAGTGTACTGAGGTACTGGCTCTACAATTTTATTACAAGTTATTTTTAAGACATGCGTTTGAATAAGATATTGAATGTTAGATAGATACATATTATGATCGATAATTTAATTTCTGTACTTTATTCTGTGGTAGGATAAATAAATCCAAGAATCCAACCTTATCGGACACATGAATACTTTATGAAATACATAAAGATTTTAATGATATTACTACATAGCGAGTTGGTGTAAATCACCGATACGGTAGTATCACCTGTGTGTAAATGATAAAACTTTATGTGTCAATATTAAGTCGAAACAATAATATTTACTGCGACGTTATGTATTTCAAACTACTTACTGTTTATTATATTCTCATCAATTTCATTCACGTTTAAATCTTGATAATTCTAGATGATGTTTCATGGACATTATCATAAACATAATGAACCGAGAGGCGACTCAATTCTGTTTTTCGTCATCCACTCGCTGGGTGGGCAACCCGAGTTGGGTCGAGTCGAGCCAATTAGCGGTAACGTTTGTTTAAACACTGACATTCTTCCGATGGGAGATATCTGTTGCGAACAACGTATGAGATTCTATATCTACGTAGAGCACGGTTTAATGTACGTACGCGATACACAGGGATTGACACGGCAAAACGAAAGCAAACGTTGTAAAACCCGTCTTTATGAATTGATATCGAGGTTTGCAAATAGTTTACAGGTGAGAGATGCTTTAAATTATTGTCGTTCACAAACCAATCGTCAATGTGATGATTTAATTTATTTATTTTTTCAGTCTTTATTTCACCCTACTTAAGTATTAGAACATAAGGTAGGCTCGATGTTAGCATTATGCTTTTCCAGACTTCCTAGTGGGACAACGATGATGATCGGAAGTTATAACGTGACACCTGAGTTACGTCGGACGAGAACAAGAATTCGATGGATGACGACTCGTTTCAGCACTTTATGAGTGTATCTGTGCCTTGTAGAGCACATTAAGCAGTCACTTCCGTTTGTTATCGTGAGATAGTTATTAAATCTCGTTAAACAGGCTTTTAAGTCTCCAACAAAATTTACACAATTAGCAGTGTAAACATGTAGCTATATGACATTAAGGATTAAGTTAATTTCTTTTTAATTTTCCAAAAAAAAAATATTGAAACTTTTCGAGACCGAAAAAATTAAGACTTCAGGCAACTGAGCACTCGACACTCGGGTGGCTAACGCTACCAAACCCAGTACCAGTACCAGCCCCATTAACAATACAAATAAATCCCGTACTCCTACCAAGACGCTTGGGGTCGCAAGACTCGCAACAAGCATTCTCAATAATCGTGTTCAAGGGTGAAATCATAATTCGTGTACGTATATATTACTTTGTTATTGTTTACATACGAATAAACAGAAAGTTGTCAATAACTTCAACACAAGTGTACGTTGTTATCAAGCGTTCATTGCAACCTTGGCACCGCGCGTCGGTCGACAAACCGCTCGAGTGATAACACGTATCAGAACCAGCTCACATGTAAAACTATGATATGTAACAAATCGCAGTGCGTCTTAAAGTTAGTGACACGTTCCCGAAATTATACTAACAATTTCACATTGTAAAGTGTGTTTATTTTACATTTTAAAAAAGTATTTATTTTTACACTTACTTCCTTTTTACTTTTTACATTTCTATTTTTGGTTGACCTACATGAATACATTTGAGTATTATATCCGTCTAAAGGAATTAATTCGAATTTTATCATAGAATCTTTAAATGAAATTTTTAGTGTTCTCCGTTTTTGCGTGTTCTTCATTTTACTCCCAGACCCCCAAACTATTAAAAATTTTATGCACATCCAAAAATCAACGTTAATAAGACAATTTCATAGCTACGACTTGATGTTCTTTCTCACTGGAAGTCTAAATTAATGTTCACTGAAACAGACAAATCACATAAGTGATTGCCGCTAGTCGCTATCCCAACTTTCTCATCTAACGTAAAATGTTTTTATCTGACATCGCTACCAAAGTGTAATTTTTTTTTTAATTATCGTTGTAAAATATAATTTCGGATGTATTTCATTGATAGAAGTAAAATGGATAAATGTAATAAGACTTACCGGGCTTTGGGATGGATGTTTTGAGATCCTTGTTGACCAACTGAGGATTTTCTTGTACCTACAACAAACAATTTAATTAGAGATTTTTAGTCCAAGGGGATTAAACAGAATGTCTAAATATATTCGGATAACGATTGCGATGATAATACATTTTTCAGACTTCAAGGGGACGACACGTTTACTCGTATATTATAAGGCAATGATATATATACGGTATTTTGAAATTATGAGGTAAAAATAAAGAGGTGTGGCAATTCAAAACTCAAAGTGTGTCTTAAATATTTTTATATATAAATATGCAGATGTACAAAACGGACATTGACTCTAAAATTGTACTAATCTTTAATCAACGAATTCATGATATTCTATTCTACACAATAGCATGAAAATTTTATCATGAATAATTAGTATTACTATGCCGTTTAATAAAGCCATTTGTTCAAGACGACTTTGGAGTTAGCATTGATAGAATTAGAATAAAACAAATTGTGGTAGGCTGTACATGAAAAGATGGCTGTCATAACACGTTAACTTGTGTAAAGGGTAAAGATCAGGTAAACAGAGACGCAATGTAAATGAGCTGTGAAGGTATCAAGAGAATCAGCACCTCAGACTTCTTCACCACTCACCATCAAGTAAGATTGTTGTCAAGCATTAACTTACTTTATTTAATCGAAAACTGGACATTAGGTTCCATTCCTGACCACTCAGGTTAAGGGGGATACACGCAGATGTATATAAAACACTTCGTAAAGCTCACTACTACTGGCCACCAGTGACCGTGAGCTACATGGTCGCCAAGTCGAATTAAAATCCGCGACGACTGATCCAAGATCAAGTTTGGGCTGCAGTGTCTCGGTGGTTAAAGAGCTAATCAACGAGCGACAATGATCACCTTTTTCGACGCCACCGCATTGACGGTGCTACCGCTGGTCGTAAATAAACGGTGGTTGAAATTTACTTTTACGTGGCCTTACACTAGTTTGTTAGCTGCATATATAAAAAAGTTTACCTTGTTGGTGTAAGGGTTGAAGATGAACTTGTTCTCCAACTCCTTGCGAGGTGTAGCCGCGATCACCGACAGCGGAGTGGGGAGTTCTTTCATTTCCTGGCAACGAACAATATCATAAGAATTTAAAAAAATATCGACTCAAGAGTTCGTTATATTTTATATCTCGGTGTACCTACATGGATCACGTAATTGGCTCAGTCTCGCGGTAACCGTGTCATTGGGTTGAATAAATCGTGAGTACCCATTATAGTTAAAATGTAAAATGTCTACTATTGATTTTAGAATTGTCTTTAAGCTTTCCTATTTCCAGTGTATTGCGTGGGTTAGAATGTTACGGGCTCATAGTTAGGTATGATCTTATTCCCGTGTGTAATTTTAGAATATTGACTAGTGGCGAAATTTGAATTTAAGCCGTCGGGCTAAGTTCTTATCTTTAGATCATTCGTAAGCCTCCTAAGAGATCAATGAACGGCATGAGGACTTCCGCCACCAAGGTCACAAAAATTTACTAATCTGAGCCGCCACCACTGTGCCGTAAACTCTTGACGTCTCCAGTAATAACAATAGAACCGTCTCTGCAGGAAGTCGCTAATAGATAAAAGTAGATGTATAAGCAATAGATAAAACCAGGAAGCTATAAGTTTAATATCCGCAACATAAAATTCAATAGGCATTTTCTAGGCAGGCGTACGTGCCTCTTCGGAGGCCGCGTCATCGATTTCCGTCAGGTGAGACGGCAACGCTTTCCCATGAAAACAACAAATCGGTTTTTATAAAAAAAAGTTTCCTTTACAATTCTACGACGATTCCAGCTTTGAAATTGCAATACTCTACGGGTGAGATCAATTCGTATGTTTGTTTAAAATGGTCTAAAATAGTTGAAAACACATTCATTACCTTGAGAATACTTTCAATTGGCGGTTGACTGCTGTCGATGTTATGCTGCAAACAAAAAAAAATGTTACAATGTTACCCGCATATTTTTTTTTTTCAACGTATTAAGAAGAAATAAAAGCACACTGACCATCTGATGGTAAGTGGTCACATTCGCACACGAAGCCCACATTTATAGCATTTGAGGTGTTACCGATTCATAGCAGCCCGAGAAGAAGGCTACGTCTCACTCCTTAAAGTATATTATCGTAATATCCTGGGAATTTCTCTGATGGTAAATGTTTCCGTAGTTTACATGTAGTACATGGCTAGACGAGTTTCGATAGACGTAGGATTTATTTTTCAGTGAGCTCTTATCTTCCAGTAAGAAGTATTATCCTAAATGTCTATGCCAATATTTAGTAGTGGATTGGACAATTTAGTACACTACCGTTCGCCAACTGGTCGAACAAGTTCAGTTTTTTTTTTGTTATTGATGGCAACTGATGATAACTAATCTCGTCTACTAGTAAACAAAACAAAAGATACTGAACTGGTTTGGCCTTGCCTATGTATATAATATATATATATATATATATATTGTGATATTTCTGTGGGAAAATTCCGAGCAAGAACATAGTAACGAGCATAAAATCTATTTTCACTTGCAGTACATTTTATCTCTATAAGTCGGAGAAATATTGCCTTCGAGATCGTTGTCACCCGCCCATGATAAGAAGTTTACGTTCTGCGGCGGTGAAACCTCGTATTGGTGACGAGAATAATATTCCAGCGGTATTAAAAAATCATCTAACGCACGTTACAAAGAAAAGGTAGACCACTGAATAACCCAAAATTCAAATAACTTAGCGCAAATAATTAATAAGTGTACTGTTTAGAGACATCAATGAATGTATCTGTAACGAGATACGATAAGTTGAATCCTTTGAACTCGTAGTTTAAAACTAATTGTTGGGTATTGTTAAGTCTGCTTCGTACCGACTGTGCATCAATGAGTATTGACACTAAGCAAGCGCCAACAGCGTTAACTGCGAGTTAATTATGTAATCAACAGGTGCGTGATGAACTTATAGCGTTTTTGAGCTGAATCAACGTGTTTAATAAAGCGAGCATTGTTAACTGCTTACTGTTGGATATTAAAAGCAACTATAGTGATTTAATATAGTGATAGGCTACCTTGTTGTATAATAGAGATTTAGATATTCAACTTTGTAATAAAATATATTATTAGTATTAGATACATCTTGTAGTATGTTGCATTATATAAGATTCAATGGATTTCGAAATTATTATTAAAGAATTTCAATGATTTTATTTAGCGCAAATTGTAAAGCCCGTAAATTGTATTTTAAAGCTGACCTCCAGTTCTCTATAAAATAGTCAAATTTCGATTTATTAGGTAGTTTATAGACTACTTAGTGTAGTTTCATGGAGCAGACATTGAGAATTCAAAAAACCTTTCAGCATTATTAGTTTTTAACGTATATATTTTTAAGTGGCTTCCACGATGATATCTCGTCTTATATTAGGCCAAGACATTATACAGATAGTATCTTTAGATATTACACAATGTATTAAATACAACGCTGCATTTTAAAATTAAACATTTTCCACAAATATATTTGTAGACTCTAACTTAGTCATCAGACATTCAGCTCTGACGGTGCTGGAATTGTCAATG
>DWPT01003739.1:0-14023 GCA_018251895.1 Agathymus mariae mariae
GTGACCATAGGACGCCCACGATTAAACCCACTGAAACATTGCTACACAGTGGTTTTGGATAATGCTTCATTCCCAAATGTCGAAGTGAGTTGATTGATGCACCGTTTTTAATTAGAACTGGCACGAAAATGTTCACGAGTTAAATCCATTTCGATAAAGACACGCAATTTTCAAAATGAGACGCCACAGGAAAAACAGTTGACAGTGACATTAAACAAAATTTATTATACAGCCAAACAGCTCCATTTTCAAATGTAGTAATTACTTTTTAAATATTGTTCTGTATATGGCCAGTTATAATATAATATACATAAATAGAAGCCCTCGTACAACAAGTAACTAACATGTACATATTTTATTAGACAAAAAATATTATTTGCAAAATATGGTTACCAACTGAATAATATAGTTAGTTACTCATGTAATATGTACGAAGCTTCAGTAGTTTCTGACAATGATTTTATTTTGATGATGAATATAGATGAACTTAGTTAACTGTTTACATATAGTATACTTAAGTAGAACATAGATATAGGTATACACATAGGTATAGGTGTACACACAGGTATACGTGTACACATAGGTATAGGTGTACACATAGCCCGACTGGAACTGTCCATTGTGTTTCAGTAGCATGTAGTCATTCGAGTTAATCATTATTCAAAATTATTACAATCATCATTGTGTCATTGTCATTGTTGTTACCTATAAAGTGCACTTGTTGTGTAGTGAACATTTTTTTTTATATAATTTGCCGAGCAAAATTGCTATATCTGTAAATGTGTATGTCTATGGATATATGTATAAACATATATCTTTCTATTTTATTGCTCAGTAAGAAAAATTCATTGATTTTATAACTGTCTATTTCCTCACCATGTATTAGATTTATATTTTGAGTGCTGTTGTAAGCAAAGTATCTCAGTTAGATCTTTAAATAATCACTATTTTTGTTTCTTTGGTATTGTTTATTGGTGTGACGAGGTTGTTGAATAAAAAACTCAAACGTGTTTATCAACACAATCACAGTAATATTATGTTAATTGCGCATGCGCAGTGAATGTTACAACGTATTGCCATTACTAATAATCTTATATATATTTTTGTAAAGTATCATTGAGCACATATCTTACATTTTGTACATAACATTAGTTATTTAATTAATAGTAATATATTTAGACCCAGTCCCGACTTGGTTAGTCGTACAAAGCTGGTTTCATAGATGTATATATTATGAATGTAAGCATTCATTTTGAATTTACAATATAGCTCTCATCTGCCACTTCACAGCTAGGTCCGGGGCCATCGTCGGTAACTCCTGGTATTCTGCCCACGCCGATGGGATCGATGCCTCCCGGGATGTATCCGGGACACATGAATATGAATCACATGATGCCACATTTTATGCAGGGACCACGGTATGTCAATAATTTATATATACAAGAAATACAGGCAAATTTAATAAAATAAAGTAAATCAATAATAAACATCGAGTTCGCCGTTTAATTTGGGTTTATTTATCTTTATAGAGGAATTGTATATTACAAAATAATTAAAGCTTCCGGGAAAAACATATTAAGTATAGAGTTTGCAATACAAATTCTCCATATTAAATATACATTAAATGCTATCTCGTTTTGTGGCCTACATGGGACACACAGTTAAGATGGCACGAAACTTGAACTTCAACTTCAGTGATAGAAAGAATGAACCATAAATTATCCAAGTCTGTCAAATATTTTGGGAAACTCTAAAGACTGATATTTTTGTCAATGTAGCGATGATATTATATATTTTAAAATTTGAGAATGTGAATCATAATCAGAATTTAAAATGGTAAAATTCTCCCGAGATTTGAGTACAGACTTAGAATAAAAGTTTTAAAAAAACATTTAGCTGTCTTTGATCCTAACTATCGGACATAGCTGTATTTGATTCTGAGTAACGGGATATAGCTGAGTTTGATAAACACAACCGCCATTTTACTTGTTTCTATAATAAATTCGATAAAATAAAACCAACCATATTTTGTTGTATATACATATATTAAAACACTTTTTTTATCAGTTCTGAATTTTCTGACAGATAGTTGAATCGGCAACAAAGTTTGATTTACACGACCGAATGGGGTTTGAAATAATAATTTGTTACTAAAATACGCTTTGTTGTCGATTTTTGACCCATGGGCGATTTTATTTTTATTATATTCTTAAATCTTGCAAATCCTCTGCTATTCCTTCATAATAGCTTTCATCTAAATGATTTTGATTTTCTACAAAAATTATCCCTCAAATATCAACCTAAGTAAAACAGTAAATCGTCTCCATCTTACTGTCGCATTCCAAAATGTTTTGCTGACAATGTTGAATATGGGTATATCGAATATTTGTGAGCGTCACAGGCATTCCTGTTAGATGGTAAATTTCCCGGGTTTGCAGACATACCTGTATCGGAATTGTAAAACTGTTCGCGGATAAGTAGGTAGATATCCTGGGATTTCGTGCTTTTTATAACGAATCTTTTGCTTCGGGTTATTTCAAATGGCCATTTCGCTGTTTGTTTAAAAAACCTCTTCGAGTGGCTCTTTTGAAGTCTAATATAAAAATGTAATATAAATGAAATCCCGACGACAATCTGGGGGCATTAGACTACGGCCGGTTACGGGAAATATAATTTCATTACTGTTGACAGAAATGTCCAATACCCATTTAGATACTAGCATTATGCTATTTTTATTTTGCCCACCGTATCCATAAAAAAAAAAACAAATAAACCTATGAAGAAGATACCTACATACGTGCAGACTGAATTAGTCTTATTATTTAATCGGTCATAGACGGCTGACGTTATTTGATTATCTGTTTTACCAAATAAGTTTATATCCAAGTGTATGCGAAGGATGTGTTCTTATTAAGCTTGTCAATAGCGGCTCTTTGAACTACAGTAAAATTAAAAATAAACATAATTTATAATTGTAATAAATTTATATGGGTTGCATGGACATATTAAAATACAAATACTATTGACTTAAGAAATAACTTTATATGACATATAAATGTCCATCCATACCGGGAAGCGAACCCGGAACCCTTCTTGACAGGCTGGGTCCCTACATAACTTCGCTCATTGGTGGTCGTCGTATATTATATTGTGTTTGTAATATTTTTAATTATCATGACCTATGAGGGTGAGATTACACATATAATCAGTGGTAGCCTCGAAGGTATGAACGTTGATCTCTCGGAACTTTCGAGTTCAAATCCTTCACGCACCTAATGTGATTTTCAAATTATGTGCGCAGGACAAATAAATTATCACATGCTTCGGTGTACGAAAATATAGTTGGGAGAAAGCATATCTGAGAGTTCTCGAAGATGCGTGAAATCTGCCAATCTGCACTGTGAAAGGAAACCTGTCCCGTGAAGTAGGACGTGAAGTTTTTTACAGCTGTTATCTTGAAACGAGATCAGTTCGACTATCATGCATCTTTTTTGATTGTGATGATCATCTAGGTGTAGATTTTACGCGTTCATTCGATAATAATTGAAGTTGCTAATTCAACGGTTAATACCATTTCACCATCGGCTGTGACGTAACCACGTTATAAGTAGCGAGGTGGATACGTACCATCGCCCCAGGTATCATAGTGACAGATAAGTTCCACCCTGGTGTGTTTATTGTCCAATGTTAGATTTTTTTCTTGAATTCTTAAATGCTATAATTGTTTAATACTCGTTATTATGTATTCTTAAATCATAACTAATAAAATAAGCTTCATTGAATTTAAAATTCATAATTGACATATGGCTTGTTCTCTTTCAGGTTAATGATGCCTGGCATGAGGCCACTGTTCCCGGCAGCGAGCGTTCCGTCGTCGACGCCAAACAAACCTACCTTCCCTGCGTATAGGTGATACCATAGATAATTAATTATATATACAATATTTATATGTCATAATAAAGTATGTTAGGCGACATCAAAATAGTAATCAGTCGAGCCAATTAATAGTTAGCCTTATACATACCCATGTGACGTTCAACGCAGGTACCGGCAATGTTAACAGTTTCCAACAACTATCTTGAACATAAACAGATAGACAGTAGGTGGCGTCCTCTTTATATGGAATCGTTGACCAAAATAAGTTTATTAAAAATAACAAATAAATTCTGCTGAAAGGAATAAAAAATAATCAGTAATGTTTTATGATCGACCATTATTATATAATGGCATTCTTCAGTAAAATTATATACAATATTTTTTAACTACTTTCCACAGCAACGCAACAATAAGCGCCCCACCGACCACGTCGACAGCTACCTCAACGGAGCCCAAAGAGAACGGCGAGGTTCGCCCGCCGGCGGCGAACGCGTGCCCTCTAGTGACCGCTACCGGTGCCGGCTCTAAAATCATCCACCCTCCAGAGGACGTCTCGTTAGAAGAGATCCGCGCTCGGCACGCCAAGTACCGGCCTAAGCCGAAGCCGGACGCACCCCCCACTCCGGCCCCCGCGATGATCACGCCTAGCACTAGTCAGGCAGAGGTAATATATTCTGTACGTGATACTTCTTTATTATGTATGTCGTTTTGATTGTATTTAACATTTTGAGCTTTAACTGCCTGTAGAATACTAGACGTAGATGCACTGTAGATGGAATCAGTGAGACATCAGATCACATATTCTTCATAATTAATAAAAATTATCTGTTGGCCAGGTGTTATGTTTTAAACGCATTAAATAATTTTATCATTAGATAGCCGTATATGGAACTATTGTAGACTTAATTTTTTGATCATCCTTTAATATTTTGGTTTCCCCTCTTTGCATTACCAATCCATAGAGAATATGTAGCTGCCAATACCCTTGTTAATTAACCTCTCTGGCAACGTGTGTTAATTATAAGTGTATAATTTTACATGCGATCCATAAGACATTTTCGACCTTAATCAGTATACAACCACTACACTACATGCCTGGTGCCGGAGGTATTAACATTTTTCATGATTGTAGTCAATGTTCCCATAGCCCGATGAGTGTACCGGTCCACTTGGCAGGATAGCACTAGATTTACTCTTACTAGAATATCGTGGAAGCCGGCTAAATAGGATGGATCCAGATGTAGGCAGCAGCATCCTTTTGCATACTATGACTGACAACTACGGTCATCATCATGTGGTGATTCAGGCTAACATCCCCTACATGCTAGTCACAAAGAAATCTCGTCCTCTAGTCCCCGACGGCCTGGCTACGGTAACGGTGAGGCAGGAGTTGCTAAATCACCGGAAGAGATCCAACTACCACAATTGACCACCGCACTTGATAACATACAATAATAGCACAGAGGATAAAATATACGAGCCGAAAGAAGGGATAGATAGATTAAACTAGAGAATATTTTGTAATTCTATGAGGTCTGAATGCTCAAATCAATCTGCAATCCCTGTGTCAGAGAACTGACAACTCAATAAGCAAATCTCCCCACGTAGGCGACGCGAATTGCTTAGATATAAACAAGCGTTCAGTAAACTGAGACGTGTCTTCTTCGAGTAATGTTACTATTGACCTCAACCGATAGCTTAGAGATATTCAGCTGTATAATCATTGTAATACTGCATTCGGTTTGATTATTTTAAAACACTCCATATTGTTTCCTAACAAGGAAAGTAATAGGGAGGAACTGCACATTTGATTAGTACCCGTTTGAATAAGTCATTACAAATATTGCAGCAGGTGGCCTTTCACTCTGTACCCCTATACTTTGTGTTTCCTAATTTGGCATTGTTCTAACAGACTAATATCCTTCACATACGTTATTTGAATGAAGTTGTTGTATCAAACGTTAATCTGCTGAGATGTATGGTGGACCTTTTGTTTTGATTTGTTTGAATGTTATGTCATAATTTGCCATATTATTATTATTTCGCTAATTTTATATTATTATTTTTGGCTGTTGTTACTTTTGCATATGTTACTAGTTAATTCGTTTGTAAAGTTTTTTTTTAATTTTTGAGAATTAAAGTTAAATCTTATATGGTCCTTCGAGCTGACTTATGAATTTAGATATTGAAAAATCCGATGAGCACCGAAGACATACGAACCGTTCAAAATAAAACAGCTATCGCTCCACAACAGAGGATGAACAACTTATATCTCAGCTTTTAGATGATTTCTGCTTTAGTCAAGACTCAATTACCTTAAAATACCAAATTGGACTTGCATTGCCGGCTGAATTAAAAATTTCACTATTAGCTATGTGACCCATCCATCTCGACAAGCTTCTAGTTGAGTTTTACTGTGTACAAGTTAGCGGTGAACTAAAAATAATAGAACTTTTATGATTCAAACAACTTGTAGATGTCATGACAAGTGACAGACGTCTGCTTGTCAGTAACAGGTATCATTACAATTCATTGATTGATTTTCGTAGCCGGAAATCAAATAAATTTTGCTAAAGGACCAATTTAGAAATACCTACTGAAGCCAGCAGTATTATAGTACAGTCCGTAATCGCTGTTTACGTTATTTACTATACGAATTGCGTTTACAATTTTGCGGCTGACACGAGTGTAATCTATGAGCGCCTTAGCTGTTTATTCTTGAATTTCGACAGGTCGCAGCGCACATGTCGGCCGCAGTAGCGGCTGCGGCGCGGCAGCAGCACGCCGCTGCGGCGGCGATGCGCCGTCCGATGATGCAGCAAATGGTTGGCGTGCTACCGCAGCCCGTGCGCGTTGGTGTGGGCGTGCCCGTGTCCATGCCGCCCATGGTGGGCATGCTGCCGGTCATGCCGCAGTTCAACCTGGTGCGCCACCTACAGCCCGGTCAGTATCCGTGCGCACAATACACGCAATACGCGCAGTACTATAACCGTTAGCTAAATCGCGTGTGCAACGCGTCCTACGGCCGCGGTGGGCGGGCGGAAATTATAGTGTATTGATGGCTTTCGGTAATCTTCGGTTTCTTTTGTATTTCGACTATTGTCGTGTATAAGGAAATGCGAAGGTTGTTGACAGACGCTCATGAAACGGGCGCAGTATAAACGTTTCTGCTACGGTACCGGCGGTCATCGTATGCATATTATACGCTGATATTTTGAGCCAGCGGTCGCCGCGTTGGTCGAAATGTTGGAGTACGATATGCATACCGTTGACACTAGCAATATACTAAAAAGTGTACAACGATACAAATCTTAAGTTAGTATATAAATATAGCGGGAGCGGCGTGGAGGTAGTAATCTGTGGACGGGAGTCGTCAACATGTTGTTTTGTCTGTGGACATGACGTCAGCAGAACCGACGGAGCAGAGTGCGCAGATCGGCAGGCGTATATCCGAAAATTATTGTAATTTGATGGTTTTCAATTTTAATAATGTTGCGTGAATTTCAAACGCTAATGAGAATAATTTTCAGTGAGCAGTAAAAACTTAATTTTGGCATATGAAGTAAAATATATATAGTTGTTTGTTACACGTAATTATCTTGTGATATATATACTACATTACAGTTAGTTGCCATTGGAGCTTCACATATATATTGAATTGTAGAAATGGTTCTTATCGAGAATAAACCACCAGATGTCAAATGACTTGACTTTTAGACAGAGCATTTAACTTATTATAGTAATGTTGTTTGCGTGTAAACGCTCCACGACTACTATGTTCAACAAACTCATCAGGTGCGTCGGTCAACGTCATACGTAAAAAACTAATTCAGGATGTAGATAACATGAAAATCGAATTACATTTTTGTAATACTATATAATAATAAGTGGGATCCTTACGCTCATTGCATATTTCATATTTTTTTAAAACGTCATAAGAAAACCATGCGTCTACCGATCGGTTGACGTAGGTGACATGTCAGCGTCTTGACGAACTCCCGATCCCGCGGGCCTCTCTAATGTAACGACATTGGATAGGTTGTGTTGAACTCATTAGCATTTTATCATGAGACCACTCACACTCACCATGAGTTCCTCCACCGCGTGACATCTCCCATCGACCTGTGTACCCCATGCCATCCAACGATAAAAATGCGCGAAAAAGTAGACATAAAAATGTATTAACGTTCGCCTATCCTATCCAGTGTATATTATAGAGGTTTGGAGGGTAAAGCCGCGTGCTAACGCCACCCAGCTACCCACTCCCCGCTCCCCGCGGTCGCTGTGACGTGTTCACCTCGGGAACTTCGACGTCGGTTCCCAGTCGCCGCTCGACAGTGCCCGTCTTAGAGTTGAATATGAGGTTATTTCCGATGAACCCATGAATACGGTGACGCGTTCAAATTGACGATACTACCGGGCCGCAATGACATGTGATTTTGTTATGTAACGAAAACCTCCTACGTCGGGAGGCCAGATGTGACTGAAGATAGTGTCTCGAAAACGACACTAATATGTCTTACCATCATTTTTTCACCTGTAAATAATAGAGGCTTAGGATAGGAAGGTGATAAAGCAATAAAAAGACAAGTTGTATGTGTGACTACGTTGCTGGTGGCTCTCGGAGATCCTCGTTTTTCCTCGTGTAGAGAGACAGATGCACTGGCACATAAATAACAGCCGAACCACGAAGAAAAACAAAGATTGTATACAGCTTCAATAAAGACACAATCATTTTTCAACAGTTGACTAAAATTGCTAGCAACTACATAATTAATTACATCATTTAACTATTGTTAAAATAATTCCAAAACCTACTAGGTGCATCAGAAAACACTGCTTAATCTCGCGTGTTAATTTTACAATAGCATGATGAGGTAGGTAGACAAGATGGAAGAATAATTATCCAAGACATTGTGAGGTCAAGTACGGTATAAATAGACCCTTAGAAATAGCGCATTATTGTCGGTTACGTTCGACAACCTTCGGTTTTTAACTGTAGGGACGAGAATACTGAACCGAAACGAAACCAGCCGACAGTAGACGATGGTTTGTCCTTAATGACCACAATATGTATCACTTTTCGACGGGCACTGTATGGAAAATGTTGAGAACCGTTATTTGACCGCTTGGTTTTGGCCAGGTGCTGGAATGGAACTATTTGAAACGGTCAGCCTTCTGAGGTGCCGGGACGCTGACCGTTTCTAACTAGTGCCCGTTCCGCTACCTGTTCAACCCAGTAGTCAGTCGGTCCGACGCTGGACGCGACGATGGGAACTATACCTTTAGGACCACACGCGCCACGTCCACGCCCACGTCAAACGAAATCGGTTCTAAAATGGTCGCGTGCGCAATAACACGTATGGTTTGTGTAGTGTACATTTAATGAATTTCATAACTGGGTATTTTTGTAAAGATCATTGTATCGTTTAATCCATACTGCCGGTGGCGCGTCGCCCGTTTTAGATACAATTGTCGATTGGCGTGGCTGGCTGACCGATGACGTTATGCCGTTTGGCGACCGGTTGCAAATCGCTGCTGCGTTTCTCAGTGGTCTCGGATACATTTTACTAGAAATATATTGGGTTTTGGTAAATATTACTAGAAATATATTTAGCGATCTGGTTTTGGTTTCGTTGCAATGTAAATTGTCACAGGCCGTGTCCCACTGCGTACAAGTTATAAAATGTTTTAAGAACCGGGAGGAAATTTAAAGTATCACCGCGATTTGTTTTCCTGAAATAGCATTTAAAAGAATGTATAAACGAAATGATCAATGAGTATTCTAATTATTCGTTAATGTCACTAAAATCTTGATAGGATTTCATAGAAAAGCAGATCCTACTTGTAGGTCGTATTTCTTGTGAATCCGTAAAGACTCCAAACTGATTTGTAATGTAATCTCGTGGCGGATAACTCTCCGTTGGCCGTAGAACATACCGGCATCGTCCCGTAGAACATGGAACGCAGCGACGATTTGCAAACATCAGTCTCTTGGACACAAATAAATCAATCATGTTACATTGTAATGTATTCACAAATTGTTGATTTATATTGGTATATATATAATTGAGTTTTGTAGAAATGTACCAGCATAAATCTTTACATGAATACGTTTAGATTTGTTAAGTTTTACAGTTTACAATGTTCAAACATAAGACTACAAATGTTGCTGTTTTTACAGATTACAGCATCAATAGTTAAGGTACTTGCCGATATCCTATCTAGGCCCGAGACCACAACACTCGTTGCACTCAGTTTGTTACAGATAGGTCACATTACTTTCAATTGTGTAATGTATTTTGATGTTTACAGTCCAGTTTTGTTTAAAACTTTATTGTATGTTGTTAATCCGTAATCATTTATTGTGATTCAAAAAGGCTAAAAGACTGCTTTTGCACATTCTAATGAGCTATAACGAGTCAATGTGGAAGGGGGGGGGGGCGTATAGATTCGTATATTTTTATGATGATTTAAAATCCAATGCAACAAACAATTGTATCACTGACTATAGACTGTACCTGCATTTACATGTTCTAGGATTGTGCAAGTTAGAACGGGGGGGTGGTTCTATGGTGTCAAGTGTTTCTATAACGATAGTGTTAATATGTTGTAGTTTTAATATTTAGGTTTGCTCGATTATATTTTCTTACCTATATGCAAACGTGACTGTAACTAGATGTACAAGTGACATATCTGCGTGGAAAATGGAGTCAGTGGTGTCATGAGAATTCTCAAATAAATTGTGCTTTGTCGTGTCCAATTTTATTTCTGTTTTCCACGACAGGGTACTACCAACCGCCGGCGAGTTGGTTTAACCGTTCCATAGTGTTTATACGAGACGGACGTTGTCCTGTACGCGGGCGCGGACGGGCGCCGCGCTCGGCTCCGTACCCGTTCCTCTAAATGTACACACACATGTAACAAACAGCTTGTCCGATACTCACGTACTCATGTACTCACGACACTCACCACTCACGAGCCCCTAACACCCACTAACACCGGGCGATCTCCGCCTCTCCCATAGAGCCGACCCGACCCGTGCGTAACACTCAAGACTAAAACTGAGGCTTCGATGTGCCATCCGCACTTTCGGACCGTCGGATTCGAAAATGAGCGGTAATTTTATTCACATTCCTTAATGGATTCGCTTTATGTAGTAGCTCTATACTGTCTCGACTCTCGTAGCGTCGTATCCGATGCGACCCCTTGTCGGTTCACGGGTGGGTACACTAATATTATATTTACGTACAGTAGTTTTGTCGCTTTAAGATGTGCATGTACCGAGGACTAGTCGTCGCCGGGCGCTCGCGCGTCCGGAGCGCACCGACATGCATGTACTCCGGAATTCGATTACCACATCGCCGTATTTTGAAAGTGTGATTTTTCATGTGAATTATTTATCCTACCTACCTGTGTTCCTTCGCTTACTGCACCTTACGTCGCCACTGGGCGGTTCCGCGCGGCCGGCCGGCCGGTTCCGACCTTGTGGAACCGGACCGGATTAGGCCGGGCGCGCGGCGGTGGTGGTCCGGGCGAGGTCCGGGCGACAGGCGATTGTTGAACAGTCACACCGGCCTTGCCGCGTGTTGGACCGCGGGTCCCCTGTTGCTGGCGCGCCCACCGCGGCCCGGTCTCACCGCGCACTGTGTGCAGGGATGCTGCTGCCGGGCGGGATGGGCGGCGTGAGCGGCATGGGAGGCGTCATGCCCATGGGCATGTTCCCCGGCATGCCGGGCGTGCCCGGACTTCAGCATATGGTGCCGCGCTACCGGTAGCGGCGCGGCGGCGGGCCGGTAATTGGCCGGTAGCGGGCCGGCACCGGGCAGGTAAGGGCGCGGGGCCGGCAGTTCCCTGACCGCTCAGGCGACGTCCGTCACAACTCGCGTTGTTGGATTGGCGGCCCCCAGCGCGCCGCGACCTCCGTACATTAATCTCCGTTCGAATCCGGTGTCGAGGTGTGTGTAAGCGTACCGACGATATGTAAATGTTCTTTGCCTTGAATTTTTTTTTTCATAAGCGTTTCCACGTGAAGTTGTGACGTTTGCCTATTCTTGTAGAATTTTGACTATTTTACTCAATAAATGCTCTGGATTTGAATGTTTGCTTTTGATTTATGCACCGTACGAGTCGGCAGAGGCTGGGAATTGAGTTTGTTGCCCGATTTCATCGTTTGTCAAACACCGCATCGAAACTGTAACAACTTAAGTTCCCAGCCGAAGGCGGCCCCAGTTTGCTCCTAGTAATGTAAACTTTTTTTGTTAACTAAGCTATACATTGTTGGAATTTTTTACAATAAAAAGACGCTTGTATACATAATACGTTTATATTACACGACAACTATTCACTACATTGTTTGTTAGAAGAAATATATTAATACCAAACCCTATGAAGTATAAAGAACAGGCTTACGATATAAAACCTACTTAACTAGTATCACCGTTAAACCAACGCAATACATGTAATCGATAAAACACTTTGTTAAAAAAAATAACAGATAATCAACTGTTTTAACAATAACTATGTCTAACATTTTAATACATGGCAACATGAATGACAACGAGCTTAACACGACGAAGCGTAAGTAATACCATCTACCTACACACACACATACATACATACATACATAGAGTGTATGTACATGCAGATAACAAAAACGAACGTCCAGTATTTGTACACACAACTACAATACGGATACTCACGACACGCGTATAGCACGTCGATATTTGGAACCGCTGTTACAATATACATTGAGTGTCCGTAGTACATTCATAGTATGAACGATGTCCTGGACACCATCGATATCAAAATCGTGTCCGAATAATACATTTTTCATGGAAAACCATCGAGAAAATTAAAACGATAATCATCATTATCATGACAAGAGTGCTTCGAGTTGAAAATATTATATGAATATATAAAAAAACTAGTGCAACAACACACATTATCTGCGTCACTATTAACGAATCGATTTCGCGGAGTTATTGATTGGCGGTGTCCGAATGACGCGCGCGTTCACATCGAGCTAATAGATTTCCTGCTCCTCATCGATCGATCGAAATATTTTGACTGCATTTTAATTGTTACCTACAATTTTTAAACAAATACAAAATAAAGGACACTGCTTCGAGCCTAGCTAGCTTAGTTAAGACGAACTCTATACAGAATTGCTAGATTTTATATTTTCAATACGAACAGTGTAACAATAAATATCTTTTAAACACTTTCCGATTCTTAATAATTATATATTACCATTGTTATGATAGTACTTTCTATAGAAGAATGTAAACAACGACAAAATTAAGCTCCAAATAACGTAATGTAAATCTATACAGTGTTTGTTTCTGTACGATCCGGCCACGCCGGTTGTATCGTTACATAGGCAGGTTGCAGTAGAAGAGTCGCCGTTTTGATCATAAACAAGAAATATCCAGAAACAAATTATATATACATAAATGTTAGCGCCAACTGGAGATCACGCCGAGAGCCCTTATTCGACATGCATGGATCATTCGTCAACTCCACGGGACCGTGTATACATGTTAAATCACCTACTCTGCATATTCTGACCACCTTCGTTCATGTTGGTTATCGATAGGTAACTGACACTTGAACACAATAATAATTCATATTATGCGAACCGAGTTTTGTATAAGCAATAGTTCATTGACTGCTTTAAGTTGAATACTTCATCAAAAACCATTGGTACTAAATTATCTGCGAAGTCACAACTATGTTATACCGTAGTATGAGGAGGTACATCCAGCATCAAAAGTAAATTAACAAAATCTGCACTGAATACATACATCAACTGATCCAAATACTAATAATACTTTAAGATATATCTTACAACTGCAATATAATTTAAATATTTTTATGACTACCCTATATTCCCATCCAAATGCATTTTCAATTAAAGTTGTTTTAGCATCATTAATATTTAGAAACATGTAATACTATCCAATAAATTTATGTTTTGATTCGGTTCACGAAGTAAGCATTTACCCGTGCAGTGTAGATTTATATACCCTGTACAAGTTGGCTTGATCTTTTTGATAGACTGGCTAGTGGATGGGAAACAGAAAATATCTAGTAGTACAAAAAATAACGTTTTAAAATACTTGTAACTGTGACGAGATGGTGTGGG
>DWPT01003740.1:0-14021 GCA_018251895.1 Agathymus mariae mariae
CTAGTTTTATTTTTTTTATACCCGAAATATGCAGCAAGTTGTAGGGTGCCTAATACTTTTGGCCAAGGCTGTAGATTCATCCTAACTTTAAATATAAGCGTTTATCTAATATGAAGTCGAAGTTAATCGATAGCAATTAAATGTTATTGCTAACTGGCGCTAATTCGACAATTAGTTACGCTTGAAAACGTGTGAGATTTGTGGAATTATGATCTGAAATGCTTATTAATTACAACAACACTCGCGATCTGTTTGTTTGTGACGCGATCTGACATCGCTTTGCTTCTGCATTAATAAATCTAGTTAGTGGACTGACGACATTGGTCTAGGACGAGGTGATAAAAATCGGAATTCCCATGCTTCCCTCAGCTCTACGTCTCTACGTTCAGCCGCTGAACAACGTTGCAACAAGCTGGCAACGTTAGATATTTGTATATATATGTCTATGAAATCTTTTAATTTAACAAGAACAAGATGAGTGGTTTATAAATCTCATTATATATGTTGCTATAATATTCTATTGCTTATATTCAATTCTTAATGTCAATTTTAAAACTTAATTTGTTTTTACCACGTCAGTATAATTATTGAACAAAAACTATACAGAACATTAACAGTTTGCAACCTTCCTTTACGTAATATTATGTGGTGTGATGGGAGGATTTTTACTAAGAATATCGAAAAAATTAAAAACTTAGCTTAAGACCGGTCTGAGTGGTTTTATTTACCAAATGCCTATGTTCGGCGGTGATCTTAAATGAGTGGTAGACAGACGTCTTCCACATATCTTTTCTTCTGTCTGTCCAGATAGAAGATTAGGAAAGCATCGAATTATAGTAAAATACAAGACAATATAGCTGTTTTGATTATTCATTGGCGTAAATATTATTTTTCTCACGACATTAACAACCGCTAAAGTTTACCACTGAAAGTTGCTACGTGGGTGTTCTACTGAAGTTTGTAATCGAAGTAGTAAGTTGGTTCAAGCGTGATTCACGCTTCTCGGTATAATAAGTGATAAATTTGTCACCCCCTTTATTACTGTTCAATGTCGTCGTATGATATAAGTTCGTACATTTACCTCAATTTCAATATACGTGTGTAGATGTAGAGAAAGCTTACGCCCTCCATTAAATTATTTCATAGAAACTTACGCGTGAACTCAACATACTTCGCTGTGAAAATATTATGCCGGGCGTTGCTATCAGGGAAAATATTACGTGACTTGTGCCCACACTCCAAAGAAGGTCGCGGCTGATAAATTAGTCATTCAGGAGTTTGAATAAAGCGACATCATTACAGAAACTGGGCTATATAGGGACCAGCAAAAAGCCTTAAACAAGCACCATGTGTCAGTTACACGTCAGTATTTTTGTGTTCAGTGAACCGAACTGTGAAGCCGTCAGCCTTTACAGGGTTGTTTTTAAAATAACAAAAATATGCTGACCCCATCGTGTTACTACACAAATACCAATAAGAAATATAAATTCAAATTCACTCACATACAAATTCTAATCCAAAATTATTTAATCATAACGATATTTTGAAAGTACATTATTGTACATCGTTTTTTCTTTTACGATTTCTCAAGAGTGCTTTAACGTCAAGGAGAAGAAATGGCGAAAGAACACATGCTTTACGAATCCCGCTTATACTATATACTACGAGTACTACTTACTTTCAGAGTATTCATATTCAAAAGTATTTCGATAGTATGTAACTCTGGTGAATCTGATAAATTCCGAGTACGCTTTCGAATTGCACGTGGTTCAATTGTGTGCATAAAAATTCTGGATTTATTATTTACATCCCTTGTGCGATAATTTGTAATTTCTAGCATCTAGTTTTCAGAAACTATAATGATACATACATTGTTGATGTAGGAATCTTGAGTGTTTGTGATGTTATTTCTTTACGTCAATGTTTGCGACGAGAATTTAGTGCGGGAATGCGAGTAGGTGAGACTTTTTTATTCCCTATGTATTCCTTATTATTTTATGACCTACTTATAATATATATTACGCAATCCCAAATACCCTCGCAATGAATACTATTCATTATTTATACGAGATATATACCTTGTTTGCTTCGAGTGTAGATAATTTGGTTTATTCAGCATAGGTAAGAATTTCATTACTTCAGGCTGTTACGTAAAAGCTAAGCCATCTAATTATAGCAACGTTGAAAACCTGAAATCCAAAGACTCATCGATTTTTTTACTAGTAATTATTAGCCGCAGCTAACTTTAATTGTTTATATACGTAAAAAATATCTTACGACTGACGGCAAAGGTATTTTTTATGTGGCGTGGCAGCCCTAAACGTTTTCTTTGCTTTTAACGAAGATGAAACTCATTCACCTGCTGTTAATTTCTCCATTTTCCTTTCCTATATCCGATTTTAGGAAGGAAACATTGGACCGTATTGTAAGATATTTATAATAATGCGATATAAAGCTCATTTTCAATCTCAATTCTCAAATTGTATGCAGTCCTTCTTTAAGAATTGAATAAAGTCGGCAACATTATTTTATTAATGATTGTTTAATCGGTTGAAGGGTGACGGATAAAAAGATAAGAGCCGAAAAAATAGAGCGATCTCTAAGAGCCCGTGGTCTTAACTTAGCGTTGTTGCGAAGTATGTATCCTGTCAAGGGTTACACCTCGCCACCGCAGCTCCACAGTGATTCAAGATACCAGTATAAAACAAAGTATAAAACAATAACAAAATATACTAAACTATATGCGTTATGTGTATGTACGAGTATGTATGAAGAAAATGAAATGGTTTTCTTGCCACGTTATCATATTATTTTTATGAACAAACCGTGTTTATACTAAGGATGTCATGGATATGAATCGGATCTGGACGTGGATACTGATATATTCGGTTACGGTTACGGATATTAGATAATTTAGGACTTGTACAAAAATATGTATTTACAAGGTAAGAGTTTGACTTTCTTTCTAGGTATTATTTGGTATTGTAATTATGGAATAAAAACCTTAAATATTAAATAAAAAACGTCTAAATATAAAAGCGACGCGGCAAGTGTATCGGCTTAGACAGGGAAAACCTGTCGTAACGTGTTTCATTTAGACTTTGTGCTTATCCGAAATTATTAGGAACTTCTTTATCGGATTCGGTTAGGGCTTCATATATATTTTTATTTTGAATTACCGATAGTTTCGGTTACAGATACGGAGCTCCATTACATCCCTGATCTAAGTCGTCTACTCTATGTCGGTAGAACTTACTGAAATATAAAAGGAGTTGGTTCCGCTCATTAATATATCTCTATACAAAAGAGGGTTATCGCTAAGCGGGACTTCCGATTTCATGGTGGTCCCCCACAGGAAAAGTCGACAGCAGCACGTGGATTGCAAAAGGGGGCGGTAAGAGCTTTTTAGTTGAAGCGCTACCGGCTCGTGCATAATGAGCAACGACTTCACCATTGCCCTAGTCGTGTTGGTGAAGGTAGCGATGGGTTTACTTTGAGAGAAACAACGACAAATAAACGTGTACGTTGGGACGTATCGTACGTACGATTATATAAAAAGTTCATGGATACATTTTAATAAATAGCAAATACTGTCCAACTAGCTTGACTATTCTATTATATAGACAGAGCTTTATAGTTATCTTCTTATATCAATTTAAATTACATATTTTTCAATCTTCTCGAAATCATAATTAATATTGCAGATCATCCTAAACGGTTTCACTCAGTTTAAATTATGATGTAATGTGTTCCCAGGTGGTAGTTGTAGAGCTAAGAAGATGCGTTATTGTTATTGCCTACACCTCAAACGGGTATTGCATTATTTGTTCTAAATGTATTTCGATATTTCGTTTGTAATCTGTATAATCTTCTAGCTAATTAATAATTAATAATAATTCATCATTCAGCAATCAATTACAAAATTATTGATATAGTCAATACGAATCAGTATAACTAAAAACCAATACCAAGTTCAGATCTATCTTACACCTAAGGAATGCGATAACGGGTCTCATTGTACCGATATAGGCGACTTTTGTAACATTTAAAATAAGCACGCCTCAGTTAAGCAACACGACACATGCATTAACCAGGTTCGTTGGCCGAAAGTGAAGACCGATGATAATTAGACTGTGGCACTAGCGCGGACTTACCAACAATTGACTTTAGCCGATTTGCAAGTAATACCTTGTAAGCAAAATTGTTTAAGCATGACTTAACGAACGTGTACAAATAACTTTTTAATTACCCACTATACCTGTAAATAACATGTGTTTTTATCTGACACCGACCTGTAGCTATTGAATCATGAATATTCCGGGAGACAGAGTCGTATTTGCAATACGGTACCCCGCGGGGACGCTGTGGATAATAAGATAAGTTAGATTATGTTCTACATATAAACTTCACAGAACACAAAGGTTTGGGAGCACCTCGGGATTGTTCCTATTGATATTTAAAAACTACGTATTGAGGATGAAATCTGTATTCGCTACATCTGTAGCTATCGATATCCGAAGGTTAGTATTAACTGCCGCACAAAAAAATTCGTTACATTAACGGTATCATCGACAGGTCACCGGTCAAGAAGAGTCTAGAGCGGCGTCTGAATACGTTAAAAAAATTAATATAAATCCTACAAAAAGGTAGTAGCGAAGACGGTTAGGTGTATTGGTTGATATAAAACAATTAAGGATGGACTTAGTGTCGTGACTTCATTCATCGTTCATCAGGATGCACCACAATCAGGGGAGGATTTCATATAATATTATTTTTGTATTATGTGATAACTCGGACCAACCATTAAAATGTCTAGGCGATAATGTTTTTTTCCAAGACCACAGGCACTTAATATACATTATATTTCTTCTCTATGCTTTGTGTACTGTATGGAATTGGCCGGCATTACTATAGTTCAGGTTTAAATGCATACTTTGTACATTTCCTTTAATAAAATATAAGTAAATATCTGATGTATTTAAAGAATTTGCTGAATAGAAATTCTATTTAATTTTTTATTTTGGTAATACAAGAAACACTTTTCATAATCCCATTTCATCTCAGATCTCAAGACGTAACGACGGATGCGATTGCGCGGACTCAGAAGAGCACTTTACATTTGGCAATTCGCACTTCATCCCGCGTCGAGTGGAGCGCTTAATTAATATAACAAAATATATTCATTTCGCTAAGGGTCGGTTGCAGTACTATTTTAAATTTATGTTATTTTAAACGTTCTGTTAATTAGAATTATATTAATTTATATATTTTTAATTTATGGTCGGATTGAAATAAAACAAAAATTTAAATATTAAGTGATGCTAACTGCAATTCATTAGTAAAAACCATAACGAAACCGTTTAAACCAATTAGCACACTCAGACGCTCAGATACACAGACAAAGATTGTAACAACTACCGTTTTGGGTTCTATTGCGTTAATAAAGACCCCTAATAATAGTTTTCCTCACGTACCCTTAATGTACAGAAAGCGATTAGTTTATACTTAAATGGTTTCTAAATCCGGCGTCTACCCTCGCTTTTAACATTTATCTTTTGATTAGTAATGTGGCTGTTGTAGTAATCTAATGTTGTGTTATTCTCAAGTACATTTTTTCTTTGTTTCGTATGTTTTTATGGATTCACAGTAGTAAACCTCCGTCAGCTCTTCGTGGGTATAAAATCATACTGAAGGTTGTAGGAGAGTAATCTTGTTGAAATTCGCCTTTTGTGGTATGTTCCTCTTGAAGGCGAGGAGAGAACGCTCTCTTAAATCCAAGATTGAGCTTTTTAGAACGAAGTATAAAAGCTGCTTCACAGATACTCTATATTTTTAATTCAAGAGGAAGCTCGGAAGATAAATTTTAATTAAATAAGTAAACACGAATAAACTCACACAAAGCCTTTGCATTGTACAAATATTTTTTATAGTTGATTGTCAAGTTAACTTTTTGGCGAATTTCAGCAAAATGTAGTACACATATACATATACAGAATCCAGAATAATTTCTACAACAAATTATACATTTATATTCTTTTGTGAATAGCCGGCAAAATAGCCACCTGATTGATGGTAAGTTGTCACAGCGGCCTACAGTCATAAAGAATTGCCGGTTTAAAAAAACTGAGGAATCGCCTTTAGACTCATTTTTCCTACCCACGTTTTTTCTTTTGTTTGTGTTCGAATATGTATGTGACAGGTGAATGTTAGTTTTCGGGTGTCATTTGTGTATGTCCATTTCAACTTTGACAGGCAATCCTTGCGCAGGGTTCGTGTAGTGTGAATTTGTGACTGTATAATAATAATATCTTTATTGCTTCACAGTTTAATATTACATTAATATATGGCCGGAGTCTCCTTTTAAGTACAAAGTGCTTGTGTTAGGAATCTCTGCTCTTCCATTGACTTAATATATTTATGCTGTTGTAATTAATAATGAAATAAAACTATTAATAAAATACATTTTTAAATTTTGTAATTTAATTTTTTAGTTAAGTTTTACTTCATCTAAAATTACTTTTGTTTGGGTAAATTTTTGTACATGTGTGTGTGCGTGTGTGTTTGAGCGTGTGTGCTGTAATGTTGTTAGTGTTGTGTGTGCAGCAAACACTCTATCCTTATGGCTTAGTGGTCGTAGATCCCTTTAGTGCAAGTTTACACTCATAGTATGTCGTTTTATAAATGTTATTTTTATTATATAATTGGACTGATCTCCTATTATATTTCATGTTTGCAAATGAGGTACTCGTTTGTGAAACGTGTGCTACAATATCCTTTCTCCCCTTTTGAATGCTGGGATTGTATGGAAGGGATTTATGTTTTTTTTTTGGTATCAATTGTTGAATGTATATTTTCCTAACTGACAGCAGCTTGCTCAGAGAATAAAGGCTTTCTGTGGGATTCTTCTACTTCTAAAATATATATATTTTATTATTATTTCAAATATGGCATTATATAGAAATCGGTAAATTCGATAAATGTTTTCTTTTAGTTTTTAATGTAACGGATTCTACTTTTGTACACGAGTTTTGTATTTTTTCCGATATTACAGTTAAAATGTGTAATGTCTGCGATGATATACCTAAGTTCAAAATCTGCTCGACTGGTTGGACCATCGGCGGCTTCTCGCCGTCGATGGTCGCTTTTTCGAGTGCCGTAAACGACATCAATAATGGTACCGCTTTGTTCTGCGTCACCTAACCAGAATTCAAATTGTTTTACTTGGATACTGCAGTTGCGGGCTGAAGTATAGGGAAGCAGGAAGTGAAAAAAAGTTAGAACTTTCTGTTGAAATTTTTAACTTGTTCCCGGTGTTGCCTGTCTAGAAGTTAGCGTCCAGCTTGAGAAACACTCAAAAAGTTTGTGTTTGAAAGTTAGAGCGAGTGTTGCTAGGTTTAGATTGTTTAGGCACCTAAAGTAATCTGTAATTCAACTGCAGACTATGTTATATTAGTAACTCATGCATTTTCTTTTTAACGATACTAAGAGAAAAAGTAGCGTATGTAAATGATCGATAATAAGTAATCACGATCAGCTCATCCAAACGTGAAAGTGATGGTTAAAACATTAAAGGCGTCAATGGTGCTATCCATGAAAAAGAAGCGATTAAACTATTAAACATCCCCTGACGACCCAGCTTGCCGACCGAAGGTTCGATGCCCGGCCGAGACAAGCATTCTTGTGACATACAAATGTTTGTTCCGTGGTTTTGTGAGTGTGTCAACGTTTATGTTTATCACATTGCATTTAGTTGGAGTTGGATTCAATGAACTCATTCGTGTGCACAGACCATAAACTGAATTTGTAATGTGAGTGATACGATCGATAATCGACAATCAATAATAAGTCTAGTTGTTTATTTTGAAACCCGATTCGATGATATCGATACCGAAGACCGACCACACGCCGTTTCCGGGCAGTTCAGGTTACCCCACGATTGATCGTCGTTTGCCATTATACCGATCATGTAGGTACTAACGCTACTTTGAAAGTTTATTCGGTTCACTAGTAATCCACCCTCGCTTCACTTCGTGAAACAACCTTCGTATACAAATAATATCTGTACGCAATACAATTGTTATTAATTTTATCAGGCGTTTTATAAATTTTATGTTCGTGAAAATTGCTCGTGAAGAGACTGTCGTCAAGTCATCTACCTTTTAATGGGCGCAATAGCCCATAGACGTCTGTATTTATTTATTATTGTTATGTGTCGGGGTATACGAGTTCGAAAAACGTCAAAGTTGTTCCGCAGATACTTTATAGCACTGCCACACCAATTAACAGTCGTGGTTGCACTCGTTGATCGCCGGTATGCATCGTAAAGAGAACTCTTCGCTTTCGTATTCGAGATCTAAGTTATCTGTTGTCGTTGTTCGAGAATTCCCACTCGAAGTGCTACCCCCCGGCGCCGGCCAAAGAGTAGGGAATTTAATTCCTGGGAACCTTTTATCCCCGGGCGGTATATTCGAGGGTGGTGATGGTGATGGAAGCCCCCACTTTTGAGCGAGAAGGTATGATCCGTGAGTGCCCGGTTATACACCGATTTCCGGCCCTTCCAGAACGTTCTACGCCTTTCGCGTCAATATCTTCGGAAAACAATAGAACATGACGCAGGTAATATAGCAATATTGTATGCGATATTCGGCATCTAGCACAAGATAAGGGCAAAAGTTGCTTAAGACAATCAAGGTAGCTCTTATCAGTGCTGATTTTTTATGGCCGTTATTGTATTCCGCTGAACCTTCGCAAACCTTTGTAATATTATTAAATGTATGTGTTTAATTCAAGGCTTGCGTGTGTATTTTAATATAAGAGCCCAGTCTTTTGGCGGCCGTAGAACTGAAATTTGATGTTACTAAAAATCTCGCACGTACCTACTGCAACATAAAAAGCAGTTGATCTATCCGATGGTAAGTGGTCATGGTCGTCCATGTCCGTCCATGTCCTTAACATAGTGTATATGTGTTGTAATTTTACATTACAATGCGTTGCCAACAAAGAAGCGGAGAACTCACTTTATCGTGGCGAGATACATGTGCTTGTAGGGCGTTGAAGTAGAGACACATTCAAAGATTTGTGGGGCTACATGTTTTTAAAAGGAAACGTCAGGCGGATAAGATTAATTATCTCGCCTTTTGGAGTAAGCGTGACAGTGGCTCACCGAATTCGTCATGAACTTCTTCGTAGTCGGTATCATCACTGTCACTGTATACTATAGAACAGTACGTCAGTTCAAACCAAGTTTTTACCAATAGATAAAGTGATTTATGTGAAGATCTGGGTGCATGCACCATGGTGCATATACGAATAATAATAAATTAATAGTGAATAACAATTGCTTCGGACGCGGTGACTATTTCTGAACGTAAATATCATGTTTCTCCTTCGAGTCTTTACATGTAATTGGTAAGAACAAGTGCTTGGTCTATTACAACACACATATTTCGTGGACGAAGGTTTTAAAATAAATATGTATGCCGATCGTTTAGATACAGATAAACGACACATCGCTTGTCATTATGTTTTAATGTAATCAATATAAGTTGATTGATAGGACGGTGCCACTTGAGCACGGCTTCGTTTAAAGTCAATTCCACTTCCAGCAATAAAATTATACAAAGTATAATTTTATTCCGACCTTCATCAAAATGCATTAACGTTATTTTGTGAATAACAATAACGGTCCATTATTTTATAGGAATTATACCTATCAAATGGAATGTGTACGATTTGACAAAACAGTCATTAAAGGTTGAAGAATAACTTTTACCTTTTTATTGTGTGAAAGATTTATTTATGTATTTACTTATGTTGTACATACAATAAACTTTAAGGAAATAAAATGTGTATGAAAAGAATGTATCAGAACCTCTTACAGTAGAAGGAAACGAGTTCCACAATTTAATCGCTTGAGCTGTAAAGCAATGGGTTTAAAAGCTGGAGTTATGTGAAGGAAACTTAAACAGAGTTTCAGATCAGAGAAAACATTATAAGCAGTCATTTTCTTCCATGTATATCAAAAGTCACAATGGCAGCAAGAAGCACGCTGGCTTCCCAACAATGCAAAGAACGACATTAAAAGTTTACATGATTAAAATAGGTATAAGAATAAGTGTCTTGTATTTCAGCAGCTGAGAAGAAGAGTGGTAACTAATTAGGCAGTTGAAGAATTAAATTCAATAATTCGACTTGCGTTTATCCCATCTCTTACTTTCTTATTATTATATTTTAAAAGCTGCATATTACAAGCTAATTTTGATATCATGTACTGAGAAATTCTTACTTAACTTTTTCGCCGTCTTCATCCAGAGATAATTCGTATAAAATGTCATCTAATTTCAGATCGCCCATTAGTTTAAGTCTCAATAAATAAATAAAAATAATAAAACATAGATCATCGCCATAAAATACAACTAGGACAAGTAGCGTTTAACTAATCTGTTCTTAATGTATTTATCATCTATGCAATTTAGATGATCAAGACCATAGACTAAGAATACTTTATACTACTGATTATGCTTTAGTCGTCTCTTGAGCCTGCGTACTTGAGTCGAAGATATTTTAATTTCAATAGAAAATTATTACTTAAAATCCATGTTTGTATTTTCTTGGAGCAAAACCATTAATAATAATCATTTTTTAAGTAGTTTTTACAAAATGTTTATCTTCGTTTTTGTAGCGTTATGTATGTTAAAACCGGAGCACTGAAGTTGGTCCAAAATTTGCCATTTAGACAGTGATAAAATAAAATATGTTCTGTCATGTCGCATGAGACAGACAGCAAGTCTGTCGTGTGCGAGTGAAATGGAATATTACAATTTGTGTACGATATCCCCTGTCCATAATGAAAACACTTTACATTACTCATTTTATTGTGCAATGGCCGATACCGCAATGCAAATGCATATCGCTACGACGTGGAGCAAATTTATGGCCTAGTTTACTGCTTGTTTACGATACATATGTAAAATAATTATAAGCTTCAGTGAAATTATAGCGATCATAAATGCCAATAATATATGTTACATTTTACTAACAAATTAGGCGTATATCAAGTTTTGTTCTTACCGTATATTGGGTTTAATATATTCAGGTTAATTTGTGAAGGCCTTTTCTGCTAGTTATACCGTATGCTGTTTATGAGAAAGTGTAATAGGTGCCAAATATTGATTATAAGTCGGATTAACTATAACATAAACTTTTTACTACTCAGTAGTATAATCTTATTTCATATTTACAGAAAGTTTCCTGAATAATTTTAATTTTCAGTGACTCGAAAGTTACAAAAATCCTAAACTTCGGACGTCTCCCGCATTTCCTATTTTTTATTATATTATATTATTATATATTATAAAGGGTTTGTCCACAATCGTATCACAGTTTCGTTGAATACTTGAGCTTTTTTTGTTTCAAATTTCATAATATTAAGAGCAAGCAAGATACGAGGGTTTGAAAAAGTGGGTGAGGGTGGGTGTGTATAAAGGCATGGTTGTAGGACTTTAGCCTATTTTACGATCGAGCATTCAAATAAGTTTTATATATTCTCATTTGTGTATAAGTGGTAATCAAATATTTATTGTATAAGAAAGTACCTATACGGGCCAACGGAGCTCAATTTCATACATTCTTAAACCCGTGTCCTGTTCGCTGCTACAATACGCTTTTAGCATAAATAAGCCCGTAATATCCTCGTTCATTTTCAGGACATCCTGTAGTGCTGGTTGGGAAACCTTAAGTGCGATATACAACTATGAATCTGATTTCGAGGTAGTCGCTCCTCATTTAGTCATTGATGGCTGTGCTACCCAGTTAATAAAAAAAAAAAATAAAGATGCTCGTACGTGGTGGTAGGGTTGTTACTAATTTGCCTAGGCATATGTCAACCTCATTCTAAAACTATAATGTATTTTAACGTGGATATAATGCTACAGATACAAACATAAGAAGCGAGAATATTTGTCGCTTTCTTTATTTGCTACCAGCGGTCCGCCCCCTCTTCATTCCGTATATAAAATGAAACTAACAAAGTTCGCACTCAATTTTTTTTAATATTAGAATAGGTTATAACAGTCAACAATCGCATTTAATCCAGACTGTCCATATTGAAACCGCGTTTATGGACTGCGTCCATTCGGTCAACATTGTACTATTGTTTTAATAAACAAACCGTTATGTTTTGTGTACTTACGTGGCGGAATACAATGTTATTTACGCACTTATTAATTTAGTAGAAGTTTCTTGGAAATACGGCCTAACGGGTTTATTTTGGGTCAGGGGGATGTTTACTGTGCCAAATGGGCATGTTTGCCATACTCTTATTACATAGTAAAAAAACAAAAAAAATATATAATATATATAACGTGTCTTGGTGTATTGAGTTGGGTAATTGTTGAGAGGGATGTTTTCAAGTTGAGACTTTCAGATCGATCGCTATGGATTATTTTTATATATAGGATCAAATGTAATAATACACTTATGTTCATTGTATTGCTTCTACTTCGATTC
Source organism: Agathymus mariae mariae (assembly GCA_018251895.1). Classification (NCBI taxonomy): domain Eukaryota; kingdom Metazoa; phylum Arthropoda; class Insecta; order Lepidoptera; family Hesperiidae; genus Agathymus; species Agathymus mariae. The sequence continues at coordinate 12,508 of DWPT01003740.1, forward strand.
GATACCGAAGTGTACAGAACTCTGAAGCACGGAAGTAATACTCTGGAAAGAGACCAGAAGATCGCGTCCTGCATTTGGTGGCTGTAATACATAGATCACAATGCCCACTTCGATCCCCTGCGCGTGTACCAATAAACACTTGCACTAAAATTTCCTTTCACATGTGGCATACACAATTGAAACATCATGAATATCCAAGATCTGGGGGCGAACATTTTTGTGACAAATGTATGTCCCGGCAAGAAACGTTCTTGCAACTCTTTGTCACATCATCTAGGTATATTAATAATAACTTCCATATTCAACACAGTGAAAGCTCAAATGAAAGCATCTGCAATCATTAGGGATTATTAGAGCTTACCTATAAACGATACCATAATACAATATGGGTGGAGATTAATTAATCGGGTTCCATTTAATTAATGAGGATTATAGAAATTACTGGAAATAATTTCAAAATAGGTATCAATTCACTTTTGTAAATTGAAATCTCACCTCGCGCTAGTTTATTTTAATAACTCGAATATTCTCTTTATATCATGAAAGAGTTTGTTCAAAATAAATTAACTGATATATTTTTATTTGCTCGTCCTGCCGTTAGTTAGCAGAAGTATTAATTGTGTTTATACTGGAAATTAATAGAACTAATAAGCAAAAGTTTACATACCTACATACATACATACATACATAGTTTATTTACCCTCGCATCAAGATTCCATGTGACACAAATAACATGGATATGATATTACAAAGAATCAAGACCCGACAGTAAATATTCCAATCACGCATATGTCTTCCCTGAGTGACACCTGAACCTTCCACACTTGACTGGAAAGACACTGTCACTAAGACATATGTTAATGAAGAATTTAGTATTCCTTAAAAATCTCTCATGTATTTGAATAAGGTTTGCGATACTGGGCGAATTAACAAAATTTTATTTACAAAGAAAACACATGTAGTACTAAATTTCATTAAAAAATGAATTTAAAACGTCACTGGTTATTGTTTCCATATTGTAAATATTTCGGAATTTGACAAAACTTGAAAAATAAAGTTTGGTTTACAATATCCTTAGCATTATTAACTAGATATTCGCATTTTACAAGTTTCCTTCTAATGAAAATATCAGATCACACCAAAGTTCTCATCTGGAGGAAGGTGGTAGCACTGCAAGCGAAACACTTTAAAAACATTTCAACGTTTATATGTAGGAAGGTAGCTAAAAACACCCACCCCTAAACCTGGCATGACTTTAGCAATCACAAAATCTAACTTCAATGTAACCAAACCAACTTTCACTCTTTTAACACACTGATTAACTTATAATACGTTTATATGAGAACGAAACTGGCTTATGCCCATACTCTTTAAATTTTCGTGGCAAAACCGAGCTGGAAGAAAATTACTAAATAATAATAATAATAATAAATTTATTTCGAACACTTAGTACCATAATTTACTTCAGTAATTTTTGTTAGTATCTAACAATTTGCGTCATAAACTACGATATT
>DWPT01003741.1:0-14021 GCA_018251895.1 Agathymus mariae mariae
TCCTACCTCCCTCCTCCCACTTTGGATAATAATAACACGAAAGTCTACTGCGGTCAACAATTGTAAACACAACGCCACTGCAGTTGGAACGGCGTCGTAACAGACGTCTGACGACGTTTTCCGGTTGGAATGAAGTCGTGCGTTTATTTATACACAACGTACAGAACGTACACAACGAAGTACGCCAGATAACAAATTCGAATCGGGAAAAACGCGCCTGTGCGCGGATGTGGTGCGCCCGGATGTAGATTAAATGCGACCACAGTAGAGATAGTAGATATTATCCAGCGATTCGCTCCTCTGGCGATTTGCTTCCAGACAGCAAAGTAACTCGAGGAGGATTTACTAGTAAATTTAGTAAAAATTTGGATCGCTTGCTAAGAATACAGATGTAGTTAATACATTTTTTTAACACAAAGTAGAAACTGTATTAACCAACAGTAGTTAGCTATTCATCATCAACGTCATTCATTACTATGTTAATATATGAAGAAATATCCCAGGTACACATTTCCATACAATATTTTCCTTCACTGAATCAAACAGTTATTAGCCTCTCGAAACAAGCAATTATAAACACATAACTTTACAAAATTAGAGGTACGTGTAGCTTTCGAATTCAAGTCCTCTTTCCCGGAGAATTTTGTTGAAGTCACTAGGTTGCCACGAACGAAGCTCCTACACTGTTCCTTTACTGTTGATTCATATAACTCGGTACACGGTAAAACTTATCCTACGGAACTACGTCAATAAATCATTAATATACTATTTTTTTTTTGTCTAATGATTTTAAAATGGCCTTTTTTAATGTTTAATAGTCTTTCGGTGAATTTCAATACGTGTTAATAATCTGAACCGACTTCACGTGGCCTTCAAAAAAATATTTTTTCTTGATAAAATCCTAATAGAAGTTCCTCACGCTATCGTTCGAGCATTTTTTTTTACCTATCAACTAACATGCCGCTTATATCGAAGCTGTGAGTGCATATTTGTATTTCAAGAATTAAATTTAGAGGCGGTACTTCAACATTAGCTGATAATTAATATTAACGCGCTTCTTTTTAATACTTGTGCTGCTTTTTAATGCTGTGAGTGCATATTTGTATTAAGATTTTATGGCATACGATTTTAATGGAATTTTAATTAATAAACCTAGAAGTTGTTGTTTGAGCCATAATAAGGTGCTTTTTTTTAATTTGCGCGATTATTTTTTGAGAACAATCAAAGTGAGTAAAGAAATTAGATGCAATTTAAATATTTTAGAATGAAAAACGTGTACATACATAACGGAGACCAGTAAATGGTAAACGGAAGACGTATAAATAATAATTTGTTACACAAGTGAAGTATTCAATTCATGATAAAATTGTTTACAACGTTTTTGTCAATGGAAAAACCAGATGAATCGCACACAATAATTTTACAACAGTACCAATACCAAATGTTGTATGACTTGTATAATGAATTTCTGTAATGTAATAATGTGTTCTGCAGTTAATGAATAATATTAATATTCAAAATATAGTGCACTTGGCTCACTTTTTACCAGGCTCGCAGTATATTTAATGATTGCATTGATTAAATTACAATTAAATTGATCCACTCAAAATGACACTGGATGTCTTCAGGTATATAAAATTAATACAACCTATGATGCTTACACAGGGGGCATTATCGAAGGGTTGTTGTTAACTAACTAGTCTGTAGAATTACCTACGCGCGCTCGCTTCGTCGCTTCAGTCAGACTCGTCGGCTCGTTCGGCTCAGTGCTCGGTCGGCTGTCTCGCGGTGTCGACCTGTGTGCCGGAGCTGCACGGTCCGATCGATAGCTCGCCACGCCAGTGACGTGCCCTGCCGGTGTCGTTGCTGGATAGTATCCGCGCGTGAGCCGAGGGCAAAATTACGTACGTTACGTCTTTCGTGTGGCTGCGCCTTTTTCTTTCACCTATTGAATCATGAGTTTAATTTTGGAACGCATGCTCCGGCTTGTTTGTTTTTGTTGTGGGCTGTTGTTGACGGTGCGATAGGATTGTCCCGTACTACGAGTCTAAGTTGCGGCTTCTCGAGTATGATATGAAGTTACGTGCACGCTTATTGGGGTGTAGGTCTTTAGGAGTGACATTTTTAAATGAAAAACATTTCGAACTGAAAAGTATCAGTTATGTATCATAATGCGTACATTTCACTATTACATTTATGTAGTTTACAGCTCCAGCGAATGTTTGGATTTTTTTTTTATATTTTTTATTAAATTTTAAATATCAGTTGGCGTTTATTAACTGATCACAAAAATATTTTTTTATTTTCTCTAAACAAAGTCGATGCGTCGTCATACACTGTAAATTACAAATTACGTCTATCATAAATTTCATTTCAATTAACTTATATCTTATATGTTTCTACAGACACTTTATATTTCATCTTTAATTTTATTACTAAACTAAAATTACTATATGTTACACGTAATACTACGTATTTGTTATTGCAATATGTCGTAGTTCTGTCGTACAGACTAGTTGTTTCTAATGAAGCCTAATTAGAAGCAAAAATAAAATAAAAAGTATAACATTTTTTTTTTATTGTTTCAATCAAAGTGAAAGGCGTTTCAGTAAGCATCATTATAATAATTAAGTAATAAAATTCTGAAACCTGCCTTCTTAAATAATCCATTTAAGTATATTTCTTAGGTTATGATTTTTTTCACTATTCGTTTTCTTTTGATTATTCATAATTTATTTGTTATTGATTCCCCAATAATATTTCACAAACTCATTTCATTTATTCAAAGTTAGACATAATGATTTACGACTGTTGAAAATTAGTTTAGAATGAACGTGATAATTACAAGAGTGAACTTCGCTGATTTGACATAATAATGAAACACATCATTATATATATTTCACATTAAATGTTATACTTAATTAATTATAATATTTAAAGCATCTTAACTAAAAGATAAAAGGTTTTAAATTAATTTTTATAACACATGTTTTGGTGCTAAAATATTTTGCGCGTATTTTGTTAAATTATTTATTATTCAATTTTATATGAATAACTATTAAAAGAAGCGCCTTAATTATTAATAATTTGTCAGCTAATGTTGAAGTACCGCCTTTAATTCTTGATAATAATCTGTAATGAGCTCAAAATTAGCCCTTTTAAATATATGAACAATTGTAACTTGTCTCTTGTCCTTCTGTAGCGCTTGCTGTACTCATAATTACTCGACTTTGTCATAGATACAATTTTTTATCTATATTAGGTACTGTAACCCTTTCGTATTAATCAAGACCCTTGAACGTTGTTTAATAAATAAATTAATATTAAATTGAATTATAAAAAAATAACCGTAATATCCAAACAAAACTCAAACGTCACTAGACTAGTCCCCTAACTCTACTATTGACCTACGACATAATTTTGTCACTGTCTATGTATGTTCATGTATATATGTATGTATGAACGTTTTGATTTTATTTATGAGCGTGGGATTGCCAAAACACTGCACACATGTACATACAGACAGTGCAATGAAGACTGTATCGATAGTCAGAATGTAACTTTGGAGTGGAATTAACTACAACAAATCTAGTAGGTACGAGTAATACTGAATTATTATACGTCATTTATCATAATAAACATTTTAAATGGAACGGGTTTTCATGTTTATCGTGTTTTTGTAACCAAACACAAACATCGTGAGTACTCGTTACAGTTAAAGTCCTTCGCTGTGGGTGGTCGAGTGATGGCTAGTTGCTAAGTTTTTGAGCGCTTCAGTATTTCTCAGGGAACGGTTAGATATCGCTGCTTGTCAGGTCGAATCGGGGGTACTACTAACGTTTGCCGTGGCCACTCTCTACTCTAGAATGACGTTAAAAGTAAACGATCGTTTGTATAAAAACAATAATTTGTATAAAATGACGATGTCGTACCGCTAAATTTAGTTTTAAACTATTGTAATCGCAATGAAACTGTATAACTAAAATAGCGCTTCATTACACATATACATTACAAAATTCCACACGTTTAAAAATCGACACATGTCCGGCCTCTTACATTTGTCATTACAAATGTGAGGAGCATTACGATAAGTAAAATGACGAACGATTTGTTTAAGGTTAAGGACGCAGTTTATTTTTAACTTATTATTGGTTTAAAGCTATTTGTTTTATAAGGGCAACGACATATATTGATTATTTGTTTGTATTACTTATTTCAACACATTTACCATTAACGACTGACATATAGAACGAGATGGAACGAGGTGTAACGTGTTAACGTCAAACGTTATTGCTACTACTTTTGCGTGTAACGGGTGGGTCGCGTGGCTGTTTACATTTTATTGATATATCAATAAATTGTAATGAATTAAAAGTTGTTCCAACCTGTCGCGCTGTATCGAACTGAAACCAATCAGTTACGGGAGCTAGAGCGGGAAATGGGTTGTTAGTGACAAGTTGTTAGGGTGGTACAAAGTTAGTTGTAGGCCGCCGCAGGGCTGTTGTGGAGTTCCGTAACCTTAACCGAAAATTATGGTTGTTAGACCCCGTTTTTAAATTATTAGAGTGAACACCAGTTTATAATTCGAGGTTTATTGGTTAGCGCAGCTTACTGCAAACAAATTAGAAGAATAAAAATCGATAGTTAAGGGCCCGGGTTTTTAGGTAGAGCATGATAACAAAAAAAAAAGCAACAAGTTTACCAACTTTTTGATCTAAACTAAAAGTTTTAAATTATTATTTTTTGTTAATTTTTATCAAATTCGGGTTTCAATTACAGACATATTTCATCATCTTTAAAATAAGGCGACTTTCAAATATGTGGATAACATAAGATCATAAAAAAAGAATTTCAATAAACTTGTAAAATTACGAGATATGAAATTTAAAAATGGCTCCCATTCAGAGTGATGAGGGATGCGACACCCTTTGTATGGTTTTATGTCGATAAAATTTGAAGTACAATACATGGGTAAAATATCGGAAATCCGATCCCTAGCACATTGTATATGTAAGTACGTGCACACGACACGTGTCGCCCCGTGGAGATCGACAGCAGTCGTAAGCCGATAACACGTTCGTTAGATCCGATTATGTATTCGAATTCAGGACACTAAATAAACATACTACTGGTCATTGGGTATATAAGTAAGTAATGTTTCAGTTTCAATAATTATGATTTATGTATATGGAGCAATAATAATATATATCCCGCCTAATGAAATTACTTAACAATTGTTCGAGGAAGGTTACCCCGTTCGCGAACGTGACGACCAGCGAGTTATACAATGTCTTTAATTTTCACTATTGTTAAATAAACTCTGACATTCTCGGTTTACTAATTACGGTTAATTTATTTAGAGAGTATCATATTCAGACCTTATCATTGCTGATGGAGCTCCCACAGTGCGATGAGGGGTGTTATCGACAACTATACAGAACAAATGACAGCTTGTATTGTTTTAATTGTATATAGGCTCACTAAGAGATCAAAGTTAAGTCACTCCAACTCAACTGCTTCGCGTAAGTGGCATCAACCGATTGAAATTAATTTATCACAAAAATTCCCCTCTATAATGACTAGTTTTCAATCAAAGCCCACCGATCTGTACACAACATAATATATGTATTAAAGGAAACGCACGACTTGTTTCTAGCGTCACATCGGAGCGTAGGTTCAAAGTTTACGGTTAGATAGTAATCTTTCAGCTCTGTCGAGAAATCTTGGGTCGCCTTTGGACAATTTGTTTGCGTACTAACCTAATATAACCTCAGTGGAGCAGTGTAAACCAGGGATGTTATGGAGCTCGGTAACCGTAACCGAAACTGTAGGATATCCGAAATAGAAATGTATCCGAAACCGTAACGGAAACCGATAATAAAGTTTCGGATAGTTTCTAATAAAGGCGTAGTCTAAACAAAGCACGTTACGACTGGTTTGCGCCGACCGAGCCGATACGAGTACATTAGCGGCAACGTTCTCATTTTGGACAGTTTTTATTATTTGATTTGTTTTTTCTGAGATTACAATACTTTTACAAACTTTGTAAACACATTATGTTTTTTAACCCAAATTATAATCCGAAATCATTTTATATCCATAATCGTAACCGAAACCAGTTAAATATTATTCATATATCCGTATCCATATCCGGATCCGAAATATCATATCCATAACATCCCTAGCGTAAAAGCACGTAGCGTGACTTTTCAGCCACTCTAATGGCGATAATGACTTAAAAGTTAAAAAATTCTTCGCGAACATATGGTGCCATGGCTCTTGGTAACTACTTATGCTTTTTACTTTAGGGGGATAGCAGAGTTAACGGAGCAGTTAGGACAGTGATAAACTAGATCAAAGTTGACAAAAATTCAGCTACTCTATGATCCCACAGGGTAATAGGTATTAAATTCCCACCGGTGGGTCTATCTTATATCAGAATAGACGAACGAATGGATGGTCCGTCCGTGTTGGCCGAGTGCTGGTGAATAGATGTCACACAAACTTTGTACAATGACAGCTTGAATGATAAATCGCGTTGTTGAAATTTATAAAATATATTCTGTGTTAGTATATTGCGCCGCATCTCACAGTAAAAGCACTATTCGAAGCGATCTTGAGAAAACTTGACTTTCTAGTAGAATTGTTTAGGCGTCTTGAATAAAAACTGCCTCAACACTTGTAGGGAGGCCGCTAGGGCAGAAAAGGCAAATTTCTTAACAATACACTAACGCTGCTATTAAGAAAGAAAGAAAGAAATACATTTATTTACGACTTGTACACTTACATAAATAACCATCTATAATAACAGTATAAAAAAACAGACAATACCCAAAGAAAGAGAAAAGTAATAAAAACAAAAATAATTAAAATCTATTGATTGTGCAACAAGCCGCAAATAGGAGCGCGCTCAGCGTGTGCCGCGGCCGGTGTGACGCGACCGCTTGCCACAAACTAAATGTAAAAACGTAAGCATTTTCTAAAACACCTACCACATTGAACGGTGAAATAGCTGCAGCCAATTATCGGTCCTGTAAACGATTCGATTCCTACAGCTTAAGGGAGTATTCGTACCCTCCGACGGGCTTTTATAATTGCTGCCCACCACTAGCGTCTCAGATGCATCGCTTGACGTGCCCTCCGAAAGATTTAGTATTAAATACGACGCATTACCCCACAGTCGACAGGCACATGGCATTAATGCCATCGATTCGGGCAACTTCGATGTCAGTGCCTATTCAGTAGGGTCGATGGGACTGCAGGATTGTGATGGATGAACATGACGATTCGCGCGTTTTATTTAGTATCGATAGACTATGTCGGGTGTCAAAAATACTGGCGTAATAGAACCAACTCGACCAGCTCATGTTTCAGCATAGCTAATACGTACGCCGTAAGTTTGGTTCAAGTTATTGATGTTTCTAGGGTTCAGTATATTTTATGATGAAATATAATTGTTTTTCATGTTGTTGTCTGTCTACCCGTAGGTCATAATCGATTTTATCCGAATTTACAAAAACAAAACAGGTTAAAATAGGTTTTGTTGTCTGTGTAAATGTTCGTATTGTGTATATCATTTATAGAGGTAGAAAGAATAAATGCTGGGGCTTCTTTCACGATGAGACGGGCTACGGCCATAGTTCACTACGCTGTCCAAATACGAGTTAGCAGACATCACATATATTTTAGTGGTGGCCTAGTGGTTCGTCGCAACGTCGGTCTCCCGCAGAGAAGATTCGAGTTCGAATCCCGTCCACGCGTATAATTTTTCAAATGATGTGCGTATTACAAATTGATCACCACCACCTCGGTGAAGGTTATTACACACTTCACATTAGATAAACCTTATGAAAATGTAAACGTAATATAAAAAAGACAATAATGTACAAACAAATACATAATATTATCAAAAGTGTAGTTCCATTGTACTGTTTTTGTACTTGTATGGCTTCCTCTCGGCATTATTTGCAGCCGTCAGCCACTATAACGATTTTCAGAGGGCCAGAAGGAAGGGGTAATTCTATGTCAGCCGCGGCAGTTACGAGTTCAAATATGACGAAAATTAATAAATACTATAGCATACTCATGTTTGTAGCATATCAATTGAATTTTCAAATGTTATTAAAGATTAATATCATTAAACATTAAAGAAAATGCATTTGCGCCGACATCACAGAAACTATCGATTTTAGACTATTATTAAAAAAAAACTATACGTTAATTCTCACTGGCGATAAAAGGAAAACATATTCAAAAGTCTTTCAATCCATAGAAAATTATGAAAGTATTAATATAAAATACTTTTGGATACATTTATAGTCGGTGCAAAGTTATCACGCTAATACGTTTCGGGTTTGATAATGTTGGTTAATTCAAAAGAATAAAATAATTATTGCAACTAGACTTACATACTTACATATCAATACGCTCTCGTCCGGTTGCTAAGCTAACCTCAAGAGTCGTGTGCCCCACATCGGTCCATTGTTGTCCACGGGTGACCTACGAACGCTTACACGAGGTCGTGGAACGCGTTCACGTCACATACAAATCCCACGTGATGGTTACCTCAATTCATCTGTATAATGAAGCACTGAATTTAATAAGTATTGTTCTGTTACACATTCCTCCTGACTACAGATATTGCCTATAACTGGTTGACTCTCGGCAATCTACGTTTTTCACCGCGTTCTACGATGGGGTGTTATTTGGATAAAATGTCCTTTAACATTATTATTATTATAATACTGTCCTTTAACATTATCGTACCATGATATTACAAGTTAGAAAGATTACATGAGTATATAAAAATATACAATAATGTAATGTTCAACATTTACACCCCCGAACTAGGATTGCCGGTGTTGCGTGTGTCGTGGACGTACACAAATATGTTATCACGATCCGAAAACAAACATTTATCTGTCACATAAATGTCTGCCCCGCCCGGGAGTCGAATCTGGGACCCCTTGCTCGGCATACAGGGCCCCTATCAACTGGGTTACGGGGTCCGCATTAACAGAAATAATAGAGTTCGTACAGCAGTTACATAAAATAATACATAACTCCTTCAAATAATTTCAGTGGAGGTCGCTTTAGTGTGAAACAAAATTAAAAACAAGAAGCTATGTACGTAAGCTTTCTACATTATTGTGATGGATATCGAGGATAAATACTACATTTCGTTTTTATTTTAAATATACAAAACATTAGTTCTCAGTCAATTAGTGTGAAATCAATGTCTATTTAGTATTTGATTCCATTGTGGCATTTGTCAGTTCAAAACAAATGTTTGTATGGGAAGGTAAATATTTATTCATTTCCGAGCCCATGTAGCCCACAAATAGATTTATGATGCTTAAGATTAAATATGCTGTTCAAATATGTTCGACGTACAGGGTTTGGTCTCTGACCTTTGTTTGGGTATGACATGGGTATACATTGGAGTAGAAATCGATTTGGATGTGCCCCAGATGCTATGGTATTGAGGACTGAAACGGACCGACTCATTTGTCACTTGCTAACGCAGATTTCAGCGCGTTACGCGTCGTTTGTTAGACTCGTGATCGAGTAGGCTTACGGCAGTGCGGACAGTTGAATGGGTTCGATCAACCCTACTGATATAAGTTCTTTCTCCCGAAACCGTCAACGGTGCGTAACGCCTGCCTATATAAGAATAACAGCCGAAATTGACGCCGTAACGTGGTCCCATTGGCACAGGCCGCTCAAAAACTTAGCCACTAACGGTCATCCATCCATCTTGCCCGCGCACGATGTTTCTCGATACGGACGATTAAGTGCAATACGTGAGTAGAAAAAGATACCTATCATGTATGTGTATGCGTTTTAGGATAAGCTACTCAACATAAGATTCAGTGCAGTAATAAATAGTTATTGTTCAAAATCAGATGCGTAACATTACTCATGTCACATTATAATCTTATAGTAAATAGCTTAGGTTAAAACATATACTGCCTATGCTTATATTAATCCCTTACTACTGATTAACGGTCTGTCTCGTTTTTCAGTGAATTTACTTGTCCTTACATATCTGTGGCAAGCGAGGAATCCTCTTAACAATATCATGGATAGAAATGATATCTTTGTTAGTTTGTTACTGCGACTGTAGTGTATTATTTTAACCAGTAATAAAGGAAGGGTTTTAGTAAACGGCCATTAAACACATAAATACTTTTTATATTTACATACACGACACATTAAACCGAGAAGAAATTTGTGAATGCGTATGTCACTCCAGTGTTAAATTTAGCCAAGTATCTCTCAGCAAATTAAAATATTATTGCTTTGTTTATTTTGGGCTTGAAAGTTCTCACAAAATTTTATTTCGAAGCTTTGCACCGTTCCTGTACACGCATTTCATCGTCTACAAAAAAAACGTAGCAAATCAATAAGATTATCTAAAGTGATCCACAGATAACACTCAAAAAACACCAACAGCGCGATAAATTGGTCAATGTTACGAATTAAAAGAAAAAGCGGGAAAAGTTCAGAGTTGACATTAGCGCGGGAAATGTGAAGTGTTTTTTTATTTATTTTGAATCTGTGAACACTGTGATGTCTTTTGCGATTTATGACATTTGTCAGCGAAAATGATTCGTGCGTTGACATCGAGGCGATGGTCGTTAAGGCGGGACACCGGTGGGAGGTGAGAATATGAAGACTCTTTATATATATTATTTTGTGGTACAATTCGTGAACGCGCTTTCTAAACGGGTCGAGTGGAACTCTTACTGTTGTGTATATTTAAAATTAAGAACACATTTATATTAATTATTTTTGCTTGTACCATTGTTCGTTAAACTTTGCACAGTAATCTTGTTCGGACACGTCAGCTTGGTTGGTTTTCAAGGCGTATTGTCCCAGTAAGTATTTGTTACCGAAATTCAATGTATTGTGGATGTATTAAAATTTGATTACGTTGTAAAAACTACTTTGTTGAAGGCATACGGAATTGTTATCCAAGCCAAATAGTAGGTAGGTTACAAGAATTGTAGTTTTGGATTTGGCACTGACTTGAAACATTTGAATACGTAGCACATATAATTATATTTCGTCATTAATTGTCACCATGAACAATGTTTATATGTATTCTCATTATGTTTCAATGTGTCGGACCTCTAGCATATTACAATGTAGGGAGAAGAAGAACTCCATTAATTTTGCCGATGATATTCAAAAAACTTAGAACATTATAACAGAATTTATATTGTATTGAACAAAGAAACATTGTTCTGATGTAATTTTGTTTGTCTATCGTTTTGACCCACTTTATAAATACTCTCTAGTATCGTCTAAGATGTTTTCTCGTTTTAATTATACAATTTAACCAGCTGGCTCGGCCGACGTTTTGCTGCGATAAAACCCGATCACAGCGCCACCATATATATATATCATGATTCGGTGTTGTCGCAAGCAATACAGTCAATAGACCAAATAACTATATACGTCTATATGACGTCCTCTTACTAGTGAACCTCTACTACAGGTGTAAGTGCTGTTTCAATCTTGCACTCACGTCACTCAATGATTTAATCAGGTGCGTATTAGACACGAGTAACAAGTGATTTCAATAAAGGTAAATGGCCAGAGTAAAATTTCATTCTCATTCATTTCATTTCATTCAATTCATTTCATTCTCATTCAATTCATTTCATTCTCATTCAATTTCATAATATTCTCTAATAAGTGTGAATTCCTACCACCACTGAACTAGTCCAGCGCTGTGGACTTACGGTCTGTACTCCTCATAGCCCAATACGAGCTTGTAGTGGTCTTAAAGACAATATTGCTTCTATTTTGCAACTCAACAACAGCTAATTTTGAAGTTTTGTCTCAAGTTAGCTTGATTCTTTGTTTATCAACACCAATTTGATACGTGCAGCCTCAATCAAAACTATTGTAGTGACTGATTAATATTTTTGCAACTGACAAAGATAAACTTATATAGTGTTGTTATTCTATTAAATACACAGTCATTTAGCGTTTGTGACAGTTCAGATAAAATACTCATTAATATTATGTTTATTTATAGACTCATTATATCAGATACAATTTGTTTATAGTTAAGAAATATATTTGTTTTCGACGTCCAACTTTTGCGTTTAGATCTTTAAAATGGATGTCAGGAGATGAACTCTTTATGCTCAGACCTCAGTATGAGGAAAACAAACACGTCTAGAATCGCTCGGGACATGTCCTGTGGATATTGTGCATAAGAAGCCCCTGTGCATTCACACGTCATCTTCATTTCTCCTGACGTCTTGCCATTTGCTTGTAATAGTATCCGCAATCCTCCTCCTATTCGCCTGAATCCTGGTTTAATAAATACTGGACATGTACTGTCCTTTTTTGTAATAAAAAAACAAATATCCAACTTTCAGAAGTAACATTGATTTTTCACATGTCATATTATGTCTATCCCGGCTGATCACTGATCCCCCAACTGTCAAACGGTATCGTCATTCTAAAATTGGTTTTTGACCCAGCTCTGAGACTACATTATTTACTGTCAATTTCCTATATGCTGTAGCTGTAGGTGTTATCAATCTATATTAATAATAGTGTGTTTATACTTTAAAGTATGTTCATCTTCTTTCATGACCTATTGTACTCTAAATACGTAGAATCATTTATTAAATTATATTTTTACCATCTCCCTTCGATGGTAAGTAAGTTCTCTTGTATACTGTTGGCATTAAATTATCCTGATAATTTTGTACAGAAATCACCCCACTACCCACCATTAGCTTCGTTATAGTCACGCGTACACCTGACACTCGAAGCAACCCTTAAAATTGCTAAGCTGTACTGAAATATGCACCCTCCCCCCATCGGCAACTGGTCTTGCGATTAATTCGATTTCACGGTTGCCCACTCGAACGGCGGATGTATCACATGACATGATACAGGATGCCCCTAATTAGTTCTCAATTTGTTGCCATTTCACGGGAATAGGTTTAAATGTGAATAATTTGTAACTCGAGAGGTACATTAAAACATCGATCGCGGGGGAGCTGAGTCACTTTTATTCAGTGTTTTGTACTTGGTTGATAAGATATTAAACATGGTATTTATCTTTTATTCGCCTAAGCATTTAACAGTTGCCGAAGTTTGCTGAATTTCTGTTAAGAGTTCCAAAATTCTGTCAAGCATCTTTTCAAGATAGTTTTATAGTTTGTATGTCTTGGGTATCTTCGGTTAATCAACATAAAACAGAAAATGTCATTTCCCATGAGATTAAAATAATTATTTATTAACGTAATAGTTGTGATATATCAAATGCTTTCTGTCAAAATTTTGAAGCATTAATAACTTTTTTCGCGGACATTGCCTCTATACATGACATACACAAAAAGTAGACCACACTTGGGTCTTGACTTTAGTTATTCTAGTAATTGTGTATTTTGTTTCTAAATTCCCTCTTGAACTGTATTCGCAAGTCTTGGAAGGGCAAATCCGCTTTTCAAAGCACGTCAAACGTCACTGGGAATACGCTATTTCGTCTTAAAAACGAATAAAATAATATTTATTTGAATTTGATATTTACAAACACTTTTCGTACATCACACTACGCTATCGCTTCAACAATCCCTACTATGAGTGATCCCAGTGGTGGATACGGCAAGAAACTCCCAAGGAATTAATATTAACTCACAAAGAGATTTATTCCCACTCACAATTACAAAAAGCACTTCCTCCTACTTATGACTATATAATAAACTCATGTTAAATCAGTCTTGTTTTTAAATAATCATCTAGTTTATAATACCGTTATCTAGTTTTATTATACCTTTCTTTATAAGAATGCTTTCGACGTAAATTTTTAATTTAGAAAGAAAGAAAGAAAATTTTTATTTCGTAATTATTAATAGAAGACTAAGAATAACACAGGAGGTATGTTACGTATGTAAATACGAAAAAGGTTTACACTCAGCTTGCGTCATGGAGCGGAAGGGAACCATGACTACTGGTTTTCAGTGTAAACCTCACTCACCCGAATAGTT
>DWPT01003742.1:0-14020 GCA_018251895.1 Agathymus mariae mariae
TACCACCCTCCTGCTTGAGTCAGCCGCCAAACGACTCGTCGTGTTCCGGCTGGGGGCTTGAGAGCCAGCACTTTCTTTCTTCTTCTTCCTCGGCAGCCAACGCATCAGTGACGCCTTTCGTAACGCTCATGTCCATTGGCGACGGTGACCACTAGTTATAAAAAAATAATGTACTATATTTGTATTACTGCTGGCTCTACAACACTGCGACTGAAATAGGCATGAAACATTTCGCGGTCGATTTTAGATGGCTAGCTAGTCGGGCAAAATACCCTACCACCACGCAAGTACCGTCGGAACTAAACTGAGTGGTAATAAACAGATGTACATGCACATCTAGTTATCTCCACCAGGAGCCGGTGGAGGTTGTTGAGGCTTGTTGGACTCGAGAATGGATGGAGGATGGATTACAATACATCGAGTATTAATATAACGTAAAAAAAAAACATACTTGACTCATATGTAAAGTAGCGATCTCATTCAGGCAGCTTTTGTGTAGAATATAAAACAGAGTAAACGAACGTTTGATATAAATAATCCTAGTTATCTGTTTAAATTGCAAAATCAAATTTTAAACTGTCAAATTACGGTGTAATAGACATTCGACCTCGGCGACATGACCCGTGAGGTCGGAATAATTGAACAAGTTCAATTAGATGACAAGTTAGTGTGTTAGTGCCGTTCGGATAAGCTCGCCGGTAAATTGTACAAAACAGTGCTGCGGTGCGTATTGGGAAGCAACATTAAACTAACGATACACTTGCACGGGATTTTACGACCGGATGTGACACGAGTCGATTACCGACGAAGGTAAATAATCACGTGGCCCGAGTGTATATCCGTTTGCTTGGTAACAGAAAATTTTATCACAAACCGTTGTCACTACGTTAACATATTTATTTGCGTAAAATAACAATGTGTTGGAGTATTTTTATTATAATTTTACATTGTAATTTGTGTCAATGTTGAATGTTGTTAACATAAACAGTGTGTGTTTTCCTTATTAACATGATTGTACACGTTTATTATTTAATCGATGCGAGTTAAAGTTTGCTTAATAAAATATAATATCAGTCACGTTATAAATAACAATTCTTGGAATTAATTTTATTGTGAACTTGTCGTCAATTTGTTTAATTAAATTGTGCTTTTGTACGGATGCTATGAAAAGACTAAATGAATGTATATCATTTTAGATCTGAATAAATAAAAAGTAGAAGAGTGTGTTTATTTTAGTTTGTTTCCATTTACTGTATAAAGTGTTTGTAAATGTGAGTCAAATAATAATATAGCAATACTTATATGTATAGCAATTATGTTAGAACCAGAAACCCCGTTAAATATACTTCGGGAGACGCTTTTCTTTGTAGCAATTATTGTTGCTGGAACGTAGGAGGTAAGGCGGAATATTAATTCTCATGTAAACAAATTTTATATCTTATTGTATCTTTTTAGGATAAGGTTCCCAAAGCTCCCTCCTTTGTCAGTGTCGACTTTATAAAATATAATTATTGATAAAATTGGAAGCTTCCGACTCTAGCAGTTTAACCTGTAGTTATAAATATTGATAGTTATTAACATATTAAAATGCCCCTAACTGCGAAGAACTAAAGTGTTCTCCTGTGCTGTAAGCATGTCGTTTGCTCCACTGCGATATATGGTAACAATCCAGCACTTCTTCATTACGTGGTTCGGTAGCATTTGGATTTGTATAATACTTGGTAATGAATGGACTTTCAGAGATATTATCAATTAAACTAAAATTTGTACTATTCATTTACTAACTGGTAAATGTTATTATTATCGAAACTAGAATTGTTCGTTTGATTCAATATTGAACCTAAAATGTGTCGTCTGCGATAAAACCACACAGATAATGAAATAATTTTATTATTCAGACCGTTTACCTCGGTTGGTGTCCCTGATTTGATTACCGGCTGAATCTATCATATAGGTGTACATCTGTTATCATATCGTGGGTTATTGCGATGTCTCTTGTGATGTTTAGCGCGGGGAGTATGGTTGTTGTTTTATAATAATATTATATAAATAATATTATAAAAATTTCGAGGGTCGTACCGACCTATATGTATATATGGTACCTCTGTTTATTTCCGTATTCCGAATAGGGGTTACAATCGGCACGCACAAGGACCGCATAAACGATGATATCTTCACGCGGTCCGAGATATCGTGTGTTAATATGTTTTTATGTTTATTGTTACAGTCCACACTCGCAGCACTTCTGCTTTTAGTGGCTTGTGATATAAGCTTTATATAAAACTTCGCTTTGGTACGGTTGTGGTATTTGACATTTTAATAAGAGAATAGGAGACATTTGCGTCTTTTTAATGACATGTTTCTTCGTTAGGCTCGTCATCGAGAATCGGTCTGTCCGTTTGTTACTTTTTACATGTATAACTTTGTCGTTAGCTTTATGTATACCCGAATTAATATCTATTAATTGGGTCTAACGAGTTAATTAGTTGTTTCCCATGATGTTTGCCCGTTTAAAGATACTATTAATACAGTCTCCAACCAATAAACGGAGTTCACTCGTTCATTAAATGGGTTTCATATAGTTTTAATGAAACGAAAACGTGTATCTTTTAAAAATAGACATATCCGTGCTTTACAAAGGCAGCCTCAGACGTATGGTTGGTTATACATAACCAAAAAGTTATTGAGCTCGTATAGCGTTAAAGCTCTTCGACGTGTCGTTAACGTGTAGTCTGTAAAACAAGACCCTCTGCTTCAGAAAGACGTTTTTAACCATTTCAGTGCGAACAGGAGGACGTGCATTAGTTTCATTACAGAAGTGAAAGTTTGACAACGGTATAAACATTGTCTCGCGAAACGTGACCAATGAATTCGAAGCGATCTTGGAAGTTCTTCAGCAAGTCTCTCAGCGAATTATAATTCAACTAATTCGATTAAAAGCTGGGTCGTGAACAGCCTTTAAATATGTGATGTACATTAAATTTTATGACAAAGTAAGAAAATGAGCATTTAGTGCTATGTAAAAAACGTGCGATTTAATTTGTAGCTCCACGTGTTTTTTTATTATTGTACATATTTTTTTGTCGGAGAGCTTAATGTTTGTACATTGACATTTATTAGACACGTCATGTAATAATATCGTCGCGTCATATCTCATATCTGACGGCCCCGCAGCCCGGCTGGCAGTGACCGTGCCTGTCAAGCGGGAGGTACCGAGTTCCCGGCCGGGGTAGACATTTATTTGACAGATACATGTTTGTTCTCGGGTCATACGTGTTTGTGATGTGATATTTATCAAGCCTCCTGCAGCAACACAGCCAAATCTAGTGTAAGGGGCGTGAATGTGTGAACGTTAAAATATATATATAACATTCCTTTCTTTCGTAAGATAGTGATGCCATATTGTCATGCAAAATGAAAATGTGGTGTGCGCAAAAAACAATTTCAAATAACACTAAGCTATGAATCATGTGGCTCTCTTAGTGAAAATTTCATTTGCAACAATCTTTATACTATTGAAGTTGAATCAGACCGTAAGGATTTTAATTGCACCTGAATAGAACGAACGTTAGTTGCATCCGATTTTATCCTTGAACCATGAAATGATTCGTTTGCTTCTGGCGCTTTCAAATGGTACACCGTTATTGGATCTCAGTCTTAATAAGTGAATTTTATCACAGAATCGATAATAGTTGATTATATTAATACTATTCTGAAGAATAGTAAATTCCAATGTCCTTCAAGCACTGTTGGGCGTTTTATCTGTAAATATAAATAAATTAGACTTATTTGTTCATTTACATCTGTATTTTGGAATATACAATTATGAAACATTAATAATGACAACTCAAGCACCCAACGCCTTAAATCTAAACTAACTTAATTCTATGATACGAATATCTGCCTCCATCGAGAATCGAATCTACACCGTTTGTTCGAAAGGCAGCCGGAGCCACTATACGAGCTAAAGTCATCTACGACTATGGACTACATTCTGAAATAACTGTGAATTATTATGGTTGTACAATTTATGGAAAGGTACACGTCTGCACGAAGAAGATGTGTCGGCGTTGTTGGCGTCCCAGACGGCGCTGCAGCGGCTGGTGCCCGGCTTTCGGTTCAACTTGGGCTTCAGCGCCAAGTACTATCATCACGGCACACCGCTCGAGAATAGAGGTGACGACGCGCTACTCAAGAATAGGGAACATTTCACTTGGTAAGTAACATCGTTAACGCGATCCGAACTCGGAACACACACGGAGACACATCGTTGACGTCATTGTTCGATCTTGCTCCGGAATCCAGTGACATGCAACGAATAGGAAAATGTTTAGTATATTTTTATATATTCCTATACATTAAGTAATTAGTACTACTTCCTTGAACTTATGATTAACCAGCAAAGTATCTTATCGCGCTTAGTTTTGAATAGCGATGCGAGGATTACTATTGAAAATAGACTTAAGTGATATTAAGAACACTTGTCAAATGTTAACATTGTCAGTCACGGCAATGTGACGTACACTAGACGTGATTGAATCGCTTCGAGTTTGTTTTATGTAAATAAAGGTGTTTTCAATGATTCTGTCGCCACGTACCTTCGGTTCTGAATTGTATATGCATTGTAGCGGTTCGAATTTGCAAACAATCTAGCAAAGTGATAAATTTAAAACGTAAAATATTATTGGTAATATATGAATTTTGACGTGGCCTTCATTTTAATTAGTCCACAAGTAAAATTACTTATTACTTAAATAAAAGTATATTGTTGATCTTGAATTGAATTGAAGATTAACTCGTAGTGTGGCCCTTAACATTGCCTATTGAATTTCAATTAGCAATAGTTCACAAAGATTAACGGGACCTGCAAACCATTAACATTGATTTAATTAAAAATCATTCGGTGCAAATAGAAGCTTTTAGCGTACTCCACTACGGTAGTAGGTTGGGGATAAGTTTAGGGAATCAAAATATGTAAAGATGAAATCTGAAATATTTAAACAAAACTTAGCTTCGTAAAACAAACCAGTGGTTGGTTTTCGTTTCCAGGAAAAGTCTGCTTGTAATTTAGTTCATACAGTGTCTTGGAATTTATAGTTATTTATAATTGCAATATTTTCTTGGTTTCCTAATATTAAATAATAATGAGTTACTATAACTAATGTGAATATTATAGAGTTAAGTAAATCAATATCAAGTATTATTAGTCTAGGCGTAATTGACGAGTTCTTAAGCGTTAACCAGCCGTATGATCGCCATCGCCTGTAGGCCTAACACCTAACGCATCACCGATGCGTTGCTAACATGGAAGCAGCAAATTCAAACCGATATACGAAAAACATTTTATGGTTGATATAGATAATAGTATCAGGCATTACTTTGTGGAAATTCATTGTTATTAAATAAGTAATAATGTAATTTGCAAACAATACCCGAGCACAATGTATGATGGTAGATATATACTTCTAGATATGCGTAGCACACACCTCCCGCCTCCCCCCTACAAAGGAAAGTATATACCAACATGCATGCCATCACCAACACGTGTTTCGGCCCGAAACGGAGCGTTATCCGGGTAAGTACAACTAAGTAATACTCCAAGAGTGTCAGCTGCAATGACTAGTAGATTGTGGGAGGGAGAGAGGTGATACGCAAGTGTGAAGGTATATATTATGGAACATCATACATTATGCTCGCGAATAGTTGCAAAGTAGATTAATACTAATTTAATTTATGGTTGATATCCTAGATAATGAACCCTATTATTTTGGACGAGTACTTTCGGAAATAGATTGATTGGTACAGATCTCAACGGTATCAACCACTAGGGAATAGATTTCGTAGCCTCGTTGGTTACTCGGCGAGTTGGGCCACAGGCTGAGGAGGTTGGCTGATACGAATACGAAGCGAGCACTCTTGACTGCAAGATTTTTCAAGTGTTTATCAACTTAACAACAGTCTGGCCCATATGGAAAGTCTCTATGATCTCGTGTATTCGGCGTGGAAAGCTAACGAAGGTGTACTCTCCATATCATCAATTTAAACGTCTATTTCTTAACAAACACTGTATTAAAGGTGTCGTCCGCAGGTTTTGTCACATGTGGAACCACCAGCAGCCTCACCTGTACAACAACGTGTCGCAGCTCGAAGCTGAGATGACTCTGAACAAGCAGTTCGCGGTTGAGCACGGCATACCGACCAACTCGTGCTACTCCGTGTCGCCTCATCACTCGGGCGTGTACCCTGTTCACGAGCCGCTGTACGAGGCGTGGCGCAAGGTGTGGGACGTGAGAGTCACCAGCACCGAGGAGTATCCGCATCTGAGGCCCGCCAGGTACATTAACTTACACTCGTCGCATCTACCATACTTACCAACTCGTGATCGTATACGACAGAAAGCAACTTGTGCGTCATACTTGTTTGACCGTTAAACTTTACTATCTAACACTACATTGGTATTTACCATCACGTGGGATTGTAGTCAGACTTTGACATTAACAAATTTACAATAATACTTGAAAGCTTCGCGATTCGATGTTAAACAAACCTTATAAGGCGGTTTTTTTAACAATAATATTGTGAATCAAGAAAAGAAAAATATTCTATTACTTACATACTACATGCAAGTAACCCTTTTTACAGCTTCTACCATTATTTCGGACGTATTTAGACAATTCTGTGGTCGAGCTGGTGGGTGTTGTGTGCTGAACAAAAGATTTGATTTCAAGACAAGTTGACTAAGGCATTCAACTAAGATTTGTCCTCGTGTCTTCGATATCCAAACAATCCGCGATGCAGACAATCCTGGTGTGGGATATGAATCTTGAAAACGTTTATTTTCATAGTTTACATAGAGGATGTCGCTATAAAACGACAAACAGCTCTATGTTGTGTATTGTTTCGGTACTTCTATAATTTGGTGTGCTAATAATAATCATAATCTATTTATGTATAGATGTGTTGCGACGCATAGTACATGAGGCGTTACTTTTTAGTTATCGGCAATAACAGAAGATTTGTGATGAGTTATTGTTGGTTAAGTATATAATTTATCAGTGGCCCCCCAATAAATGTACCCCTTCTAAATTCATTACTGCGGGTGTTGATATAACATTGAATATCATACTTTAGTCAATTTAAACTTCCGATTTACACGGTGTCGTTGTATAGAGCTCTGGATAAAGTTAAATTTCTTCATATTAGACTTCATCACCACTTACCATCGGTGGGTTGTTCTAAGGCATTCACATTTTTTATGTGAAGAAAAACCATTAAAAACCCTACAACCGGTAGCCTAGGCGATTGAACGTCGATTTTCCGTACTGAGGACGCGAGATCAAATCCTGCGCGCATGTTTTAAGTTAAAAAAAAGACTATGTGCATATTTCAAATTAATTATCATTCGTTTCGATGTTGATGAATAACAACATTGTGATGAAACTTGTATACCCGAGAGTTCAATCCATATTGTTCTTAATGGTGTGTGAAGTTCACCGTGGCGGACTAAGACCTTGATCCCTCTCTGAGAGGAGACATGAACCCGGCATTTGAATAATCATGGGTTGTAACTAATGAAAGAATAAGAACTTTACCGGTGACAATAATTACATTAGTTTTTATTATAACCATAATAACATATTATACATCAATTACACCTGAACAACGGCACGCCACTCACACACACATAAAACTTTAAAGGTTTTCAAATTTCAAAATTACCGATTCTACTTACGCTCATGATTTTTTCGCGTGACACGCTTCTAGCACGGAGTCCATTAGTGGAGTCTTGAATTATTTACGAGTTATTAGATTGAGAACTCGGAACGACTTATCGAGTGTTGTAATGAGGTCGCACTGGCTCAACACCTTCTGTACGATGTGAATCGAGTTGAATTGCCTGCTACGCAGCGTCAAACAATACTAATATGTCAGCGAAGCGATCTACGAATCGATTTTAGCTTATTATATTGATATCAGTACTTTTAACGTTTGATGTATACGATCGTAGGAGTATTTCGCTAATGAATATGTTTTTACAAAGTAGAACTTGATGTTTATAGAGTTGCCTATTATGTTTACTTAACACTAGCAATTACAACCCGCTCGCCTCGCTTTGGAAAACATAATGATTGTGCAGCGCTATTGGAATTGTATTTATTTTTAACCAGAAGGCAAATTACCAATTGTAATGACATCGACTACATGTAATAAAAATGGGTTTCATAGTAAAATTTATAACTTCTATCCATCGAGGATAAAATTGCATATGTATAGGGGATGTTCTAAAATATTATGTGACTCAAAAAATTGAATTGACATAACGACATTCATGCTAGCGGTATAAATGTAATTGTTGTAAACTAAAATTAGTGAACGTTCCGTTATGCGTAAGTAAATCAAGTTACTTCCTTCCTACGCGGCAAAAGCTAGTGGTACGTCCTGTTTTGATTCCTTTAAACATAATTGACGACGTAGTAATTGAAAAGTATTAACAAGTATCGGCGAACGGGTCCCCTACTGTCCCAACAATAACTTTTAATTCGTATCAACAGGGACAGACGTTACATGTTCGCCCTTGTTGGCCCCGACGAAAGTTTATCGTGGTTAGTTTCGTAACCATAGATAATGTCATAGATACAATTATAATTTACAGCTAGTAATGATAACTATATAAGTATATTTTGGAGTTTTTTTTTTATGTCTTTGACGAATATAAAACTAATGAAAGTACCCAAAGCCCGATACAAGTAATCGTAAGTGATGAGAGCGGAGTTAACCCACGGCGGGCAGGGTTGCTTATGGGACTACTGACCGTGCTAATGGTCTTCGGAAAACATGTGAAGCCAGGGGTACTGGTTGTAAATATTATATGTCCCAGTTCTTCAGGTGGCATACAAAATTCTAACGCTTGGGTTGCCTTCTAATATTCCTCGACTAATATGCCTTGCAACATCGTGGACCGTTCCCAGGAAGACATTCCGTGGATTAAAAAATAACTTTAAATCCATTAAATTACTATAATGTGATATTACCTATGACTCAGACTCCGTTTCGAACAAATTAGATCTAATAAAGTTTTAAACTAATCGTGAAGCGAGTGCATTCCAAATTGAAACGAATTACAACTTCAAATGAAGCAAACGAACTAGTTCTAACCCTTTGTTTGAGACGGAACTCGACCAAGACCAATTATTGCAGGACTCCAAATCTAGTAGGTATTATAGTCCATGAATACGTTTGAATCGGTCGTCGTCGGTCGTTTGATCGTATTCAAGTTAAATACAAGCAGCGTATGTACGTGCAGTGCACGTGTTCGCTATCACCGGGTACGGGTGTGTACGTACTACCGGCTCAGAACATTGCATACACGCTGGATTTATTTTTTAATTGAGGTAATCCATTTTGCGACATTATCACGCTATATAATCAATTATAAGCTAGGTGGGCACATGGTTAGTTAGACGAAAACGCATTTCTACGTATAGGAAGCGACACTTCAATCAATACTTAGCCAAATATAAGTTTTGACAGGTGTAGGGGGGTTACAAGTGTCGGAATACAAGGGCATGTCGCATTAGCATTAGCGTGTAGCCGTTGCGTCATACCGACTATTTTCTAGAACTGCGATATGTTTAGATTTTCGCGTGTTTATAAAATAAATAAATAACATCTTCTGAATAGTTTTAAACTACTACTCATCCCATTTATTCACCGACTAAGATGGAATTCACTAATCAATATCAGCAATATTATGTGTATAAATAATATGAAATATACATACATATATACATACATTTGCTATATCATTTCATTCAATATCTTTGTTGCGAAACACAGTTAGCAAACAGTTTTGATATTCCTATTTATTAAATAAGTTTCGCCGTCACTCAGAAGCTTATGCTAGTAATACGATACCATTAACTTTCCAACTGGAAATATTACTCGAATATCATAGTGGAGCTAAGGATACGTATTTATGCCACATTCAATCCGACGACGACGTTAATGAATACAAATTCGATAAAAGTTTTTTCGTTTACGTCTGATCTTATTTTAATATGCGAATCGTAGACGGAATTTTCGACTTGACATTCAAATAATGTTCGAACGTTTGTTGGAACAGTTTGAATGTTATAATTTGAAAAAGTTATATGTACATGTAAACTTAAATGTTCGAGTTTAACTATGAGTGTAACATAGTTATTTCAAACTAAATTTTGTTAAGAGTTTTTTGGTTTTAATTCATAATGTTAATTTGTTTTATTATAATAGCCCGTTGGCTAGTGTTAAGCGTAAATGTTCAAGTTAGGCGCAGTTCAGTAGATGTAACTGCACAGGTAACCACTGGTGGTAGAACTGTTGTATCATGAACATTTCCGTGTTTCTGCGGGCGCGTTAAGCAACCGACCCCGATCGGTCACTATGCTTTACCAACCAAAGAGACTACAGTGAACTCGATTATCAACTGGTTCAAATAAAGAAAATATTTCATTAATCACAAGACAGATAATAAAAACCCAGCAATCGTCGTAATAGTTATGAAAAACATCTACATAGGTACCTTTTACAGAATAGGTATTTTTAAATTACGCGGTAAGTGTTCATCATCTTATTGGAATGCTCACTGACTATTGAATACAAGTCGTGGTTAGTTTAATTGATGAACGATGTATTATAAGGTTGATTCATGGTTTCCGACACTACGACCAATTTAATATTGCCCCGGTTAAAGCAGATTGAATGCGTTTAAATGTAATTAAAATGTTAGTTTGTGTCATTCGCCCCTGTCAATCTGTTATGAAAACTGTTTAAAAAATATTGTGACATTTTGGAAATACAATAGCACGGTTAAATAAATAAATCAATATCCGTTCTGTTCTATATTCATTATATGGGATGGAATTGTTAATTTTGTGAAAAGGAAATACATTAAGAAACAAAAAACATATTTTTTTTTAATTAAAAATTTTGTTAATTTGTCGATTGATAACACCATTACGAAATATTATACTTGTCTTATAATATTAGTTTTGCTAAGTTTAATTTTACGAAGGCAAAATGCCGTTACAAACACACACTAACATTGCATAATCGTTTTATTATTACTTTTCTTTGTAATTAATTGTAAAATACATTTAATTAGTATTGTGTATAAATAAACAATTATAAATTAATCAAATGACTCCTGTAGTAAAAAAAAAACGGAGTTAAAATCGATTGTTCAAATGAACTAAGTTCGTGAATAAACATGCAGTGAGTTAGCGAGTATATTTTATTCTCCTTTACGATAAACAAGCATACGATATAGTACAAATGTAAAAACTATAATAATTTGTTGTTGGACACAAAAAATAATGATTTATTTTATGTCGATAACAATATCCAACAGATTGAGTGTTATGTGATGGTAACTATCGCCGCCTAGGGACTTCCATAAATAACTAAAGGCATCACAGACGCATTGACCTCTCGTCGACGCTGCAACCGACGCACGTAAAGACATTTGACGGTATATTCTAGAAAGTTGGGTGTATCTAGCCGAACAGGGTAAGAATTTTACCTCCAAGCATGACTACCGTCACGTTTATACTGGACGGTATAGAGAATTGCTCCCTCCGTTGTATAACAGGGTGCACCATGAACAGTAGACATTGTTTTGTCGACAAATATAAGGCCTTATCGTTACAAACATTGTCTTGCGAAATATACACTATACTATACTACATTGGATTGTGACTTAATCCAGTATGTAAATACTTTGAATTGATAGTATAATTACTCGGAATATAGTTACAATTATGCGTTGTGCCGACTAATTTGAACGCGGTTACACTAATTGTTGAACGTTGTCCAATAGGCAGCCGCGGTTTCCGTCGGGCGCGGCTACAAATGTATTGCCTGCTGTAGATAATATATTGTGTTATACTAACTAGTGAGGGTAATTGTATCTCGTTAAGGATAAAGGTCGTTTGTTTTCACCAAACCCTTTATCTCCTCTACCAGTTGTACTGAACATTTAGTATTAAGTATTAAACAATTACTCGACAAATGATTGTTAGGAAATAAAATTATAAGTAGTTATTAATTTAATGTAAATGCTTTATGATTATTCGGTAAGAAGGATTCGTCTATAAATATATCAGGCATACCATCATATCATGATTTAACATAGTTACATTTAATATAATTGCGAACATATATATATATTTAAGATAGCGGCGGCGGAGAATGTCTTGACGGACACTACTGCGTTACGTTTAGTTGGTTGTGGTTACATCACGACTTCACAACACACGACACAGGAGATCTTATCTTAGGAGATATGTGATATTGATTATTTAGCGCTAGAATTTAAATCCATTTATAAATTTTTGCATGAAAACGACTACTGGACGACATGAAGATTCACGCACAAAGCGTTTCAGCCAGTACAGCAGAGCGACCAAGGACAATGACCCATACAATTTGGTCGAAATATGGTTAAACAAACATAAAAATCGTGATTACAATTACAGTTAAAATTACACCGCCTCTCAAATAATCCGTCATTGCCCAACCTACATTCAGGCTGTAATATTTATTTAACAATAAAATTCATTTTTGTCGGACAATTTATTTCCTAAGCATTTGACATCGGACTGATTACATTACCCAAAATCCGTTTCTCCAATTTTATCTTAATATTATATTATTTTCGTGCATACATTTCAAATAACAGTATCGATAGGATTGCTCAACTTATTAACGCATATTAGCACTTGACAAAATTGACAGGCTTACAACACTAGCTTGTATTTTTTATAAGTTAGATAATGTTTTGAGTGCTTTCATTTGTTGAACCCGCTATATACATCCATTTCTATTCCGTATTTCGAGGCAAAGATTAATTTATTTGTCCGAAACCTGAGTAAATTTAAAATTAGACGTGGTTGTTATAAACGTTAAACTATTTTTTTTTATATCGAAACGATTTAAAATTTTTCGTGCATATGTTAGGAACAAACTAGGGATGTATGGATATGAAATTTCGTATCCGGACAAGGATACGGATATATGAATAATTTTTAACCAGTTTCGGTTACGATTAAGGATATGAAATTATTTTGGAATATCCGATTGTTTCGGATAATTTCGGTTACGGATATTAGACTATTTACAATTTGGAAAAAATATATAATGTATTATTTACAAAGTTCAACTTTGTTCTAGATTTTATGTGGTATTATAATCACAGAAAAACAAATTAAATAATAAAAATTGACAAAAATGAGAACGACACAGCTAACGTGTCGGCTCGGTGAGCGTAAACTAGTCATAACGAGCTTTATTTAGACTTTGCCTCTATCCGAAATTATCGGACTTTCTATAGGATTCGGTTACGGTTTCGGATATATTTTTATTTCGGATATTCGGTAGTTTCGGTTACGGTTACGGAGCTCCATAACATCCCTGGAACGAACGATAATAATAATTTCATAGCTACAACTTTAAAACTGACGAGCAGCAGATGAATGGTTTCACCGTCTTGTAACCGACAGTAGTGTTTTTGTTAATTGAAGTTCAACATTTCGGTCCACGTCGATACAATGGCTTATTGAAATGTCTTCTTTGAATCCCCGTTTTCGTTAGACGCGTTGCCACCCTTCTTCTAGACGGTCAACGGAACGGCACCGTCGGGTGACGGTGGTGCTTGATCGGGCAAAATAGACTCCAGTCGTCTTTTCTGTTCATAAAATATATTACGACATGCAATTATTTTCGCGTCAGATAATAGATTCTCAGTTCAATTATATAATAATTACCAGCTATTTGCTAAAATTAAAAATAATTTAGGTATTTATATTAATGCAGCAAATAAAACATTTTAATTCTAACGGGTACTCACGATTTTTGTTTTCATTACGATATTTCGACCCAATTAAATAAATAAATCATGGCCACGGCGAAACTGCGGTGGCGGCGAGAAACTTGACAGTCGACACTTGACAGACACTGACCTCAGACAAAGACTGTATAATGT
>DWPT01003743.1:0-14020 GCA_018251895.1 Agathymus mariae mariae
ATGTCCTTTCTCAAGGTCTAGTTAATCTCTGTACCGAATTTCGTTAAAATCGGTTCAGAAGTTTAGGCGTGATTGACCGACAGACAAACAGACAGAGTTACTTTCGCATTTATAATATTAGTACGGATTATGTAATTATAAAAATAAAAAATAATAATAGTTGGTAGCAAATTAATACAAATAAAAGTTTATAACGGAAGAAAGGTAGTGAAAAAATACAAAAACAACCTTATATTATGTAAAATTTTACTTGCAGTACCACACTAAGCTACACAATTGTCGGTTGGCCAGACAGGAGGTAAGTGCACAATTATGATAAATAGAATTCAGTTTAGGAGTTTCGAAAGGTGCTATGCCTTAATGCCTGTGGTGATAGTGGATATGTTAGTGCGTGCGTGTGTGCACGATTGTTTATGATAGATTTTAAAATAATCGATAGTTAAGTTATCTACAACTAAAGTCTTCGAATACCTTACTTTCTCGTCTATCCTCTCTATCTGACAGCCTTATTTTAAATTTCGTTATCGTGATAACGCAGCTACACATTATGAAGATAATGTAAATAAAATCCGAAAAAGCTAGCAGCGGAGTGCCGTAACGGGACGACCACACAAGCAGATGGAAGCGAGACAGAGTGGTCATTCTTTCCCTTTTTCGCTCTCAAATTTGATCAGTGGAATATTAACCTTTTTATTGGTATAATAAATAATAATTAATCTTATTCGTCGAAGCTAAATGTAACCGGGAATATAAATATAGGCACTTATAAAATCACTCAATTCACTCCAGTATTGGTAAATAACAGCAAAGGAATTGTATCATTTGACATCCTCAATTAGTCCATTCGGAGTCAGTTAGTGGGGACCATATAACCCACTACATGGTGCCTCGCTACACTGAGGTAATAGCGTGCCATCACTTATCCCTTAGTGGAAAGTTGCAACAACTCCATTGAACTAACCTGAGACGCAAGGATGATCATTGAGGAAGGTCATCTTGAGCCGGTTGATGTTTTCGGCTGTCTCCTCCTCCAGGGGACCTTCGATGGCCTGGAACACTGTAGCCCCTGTTCAACATAAATAGTCATTTGAATTCGCACTGTAAAACACAATGTACATAATGGAAAAAACATATCTTTACTAATCCAAATGGTCACAGCTTTTGAAACCGATGATAATATTATATATGCAACGCCATGTTATGCATTTGGGAGGGAGAATATCGTGTTTCAATTTAATAGACAAATATTTTATATATTTATTAGATACAATATGTCACATATTTATTCAGTGTTCGATAAGAACGTAATCCTCAACCATTTAATAAATAATATTGTTAATAGTAGTAATTGGTGATTCTGCCGTACCTATGTTTAATTAGTATACTTACATATATTATTATATCATTCAATACAACCTGTGAGCATTGAAATAAAATACAGTTGCGCTACGCCTACCGAACAGTGTGTATTATTTTTATCCGTTCAATACAAATACGATCTATAAACATAATACCAACGTCGCTGACCCCGACGTGATACCAACAGTCATCTTATACATATGTTAAGACGGATGAATCTAACGTGATTAAAACTATAAACAAGAACATAAACTTATAATAATAAAAACACTGGGCTAAACAAGGGGAGACTGTTGAGTTGATCAATAACAGGGTTTCAACAGACAATTCGCAAAATGTTATGTCGTCCACAGATAAAAGAGCAAGATAATGTTGCTTAGTAGCCGCGTTGCTATGAACGCTTCTTAAACAACAATTTCACAAATTTTTTGGTTACACACTATCACCGTTTACTGGTACCATTGACAATAAAATAAGTGATTTAGATCCCTGCGACCTCCCACAGGATCAACCAGGTACTTTTATCATTCTATTGTGTCGCAGGGTTCAACGCGAACGAGGGAGGTTTGGCCTTGAAATGATGGAAGAAACCTTACATATAATTTTGTTTCACCAATAAAACAAATCAAACAAAAGTAAAGCATGCACCTCAGTATACAAATCAAAGAGAATTAAGTGACTTAGAACATTTGTTACAGTTGAAATAAAGCTAGAAGAATTATTTATAACACTTGTTATGATTCTCGAGTAATTATTTATATGGGACAGTCTAGGATGATCGCGTAGGCGACAGTAGGTAATTATGTAGGCGTATTAAAATCTGAGTATGAGAAATTGTAAATGAAAGTTATTAATTACCTTTGCCCTAAATGTACCCCTCAACATCGATTTCTTGAAATTTAGTCAGACGCAAGTAATTTTTATTGGTAATAATATTTTTACGATGTACGAGTACATTATTACTGGAAAACACAAGTTTCTCCTCGTAATTAAGAAGCCTTGGCGTGAGCTTCATGTTGCGGATGGAAGGTCTCTGAGAAGATATATAACATATATCTGCGATGGATTCGATGGAGAGGCGTGCAAGGTGGCTCATTGGTAGTGGTGACTCAGATCTGGTTGAAATCAATCTGAAAAGCCTTGAGCTCAGGCGCAGGGTTGTCAGCCTCTCGGTCTTCTATAGGGTACATTTTCGAGAGTGTGCGCAGGAATTGGTCCAAATGATTCCCCTATCACCGTTTCTTCATCGAACAACCCGACGTACGGCCGGTATCCATCTTTACGTAGTGAACGTACCACTTGCATAGACGACGTGGTTTTCGTCTTCATTCGTTATGCGGACTGCAATAACTGGAACATTTGCCCGAGTCGGTGTTCTTGTCTACTTACTATGTGGGAGTCTTCTAGAGGAGAGTGAATAGGCTATTATAAATTCATGCGTTCAATATCTTAGGCTTCATCACCACTTACCATCAAATGGGATTGTTGTCAAGCATTAACTAATTTTATTTAAAAAGATTTAAATTATTAATCAATTTTATTAATTAATTTTATTTAATTAATCTTATTTAACTGGCAGGCAAAAATATATCCCTTGGCTAAACTTTGATTCCGCGACACGAAAAGGGTCAAGAAATTTAGCTACAAAATTTAGCACACAGCGATGAATCATTTAGCTTTGACCCTAACAATAGTTTCATCTCAACCTCGATATATATATATTATGTAGGCACTATACTGCGCAGGGAGACGATTGCTTGTTAAAGTATACATATAAACTAATAAATTTACTTACATTTATGTTCCCTTGTTATTACTTAGATTTAAAACCCGCGGTTTTTGTACAAGACTTCAATTACGAAAGACGTGTCGATCGAAACTGGTAAATATGTCTTGATTATTTTTAATAGTACTCCTTCCTACAAAATAGCGTGTTCTTATCTTCCAGAGTAAGCAAAACTTTTTCTGCAGGAATTTCAAACTTCGAAAGTATCCATTTGAATTTCATTTTGATTTAATTTGCAACGTAACTTGTGTTTCTTATACAATAAATAAGCATATTGTACAATAGTGTAGTTTTGATGAGTGATAAAAGGAATTTCAATAATTTCTTTGTCAGTTATTTTATTTATAGTAGGTTTTCAGTAAAATGTAGTATCAATAATAAATAGTAGGTACTTAAAATTCAATAATCTATTGATATGAATTTCTTACTAAATGTGAATCATTACAATCGTTATTCACTGTGTGTACGCTCATGGAAATGCGTCTTGATTTTTTTTTCTGTATGGAGCCTATCCGTTGACAACAGGTCGTTACGCTTAAAAAGATAAATTATTGAGATCAAGATACGAGAATAAAAGGGAAAAAAGGAAAAAGGGAAAATATTTTAAATTAGTTTGGAGAACTTATCGCGTAGTTCTAACTGTAATCCTTCGCCTTTCGTCCGAGTTGGAACGAATCCATATTTCATTGTAAGAAGTTTTCTGATATCTTTTGTTGCCGGTACGGTGCCTTTGTGCATTTTCTACGTCTTGAAGATTACTTTTATGGTTTCTGACTCTAATGTAGCCGCACGTGGTACAGAACTTGTATAAAAGTAGTATTAAATGCTATAAAATGTTTATTGGTACAGTGATCGCGCTCTCGGAGACCGGCTCAGGGAATTTTAATACACATCCTTATATTGTAATAAATATTATCATTTAATCGTGAACAACGACAATCGTAATTGACAACAAATATGGATATAACTAACTTCTAATAAATATTATTTCATTCATTCATTCATTCATTTTAAAAAACAGTGCCATCTTTAGCTACACCTCTCCCGCCTAATCGTTATACTGTTATCGTTGACCCGGTCGTGTGTTTTTACGCATAGAAACTTACGATTGCACTAGACCTTATCATTTGTTAAACGAATTATCTAATGAGATATTGTACTCACCCATAATGAGGTATAGAGCCATCGCGACCACGAGGAAGAGTATCTTCACCGCGGGGTGGCTTCGCGCGTCCGTCACGCAGCCGGGCATCACGAGCCGCATCGTCCTGTACATTAAATGTATTATTTACCCCCAATAATAGTGCAACATTACATTAATCTACATTGTACACTGATGTATGAAAATTTAAACATGGGTGCTAGATAACAATAAGCACCCATATTGTTATAAAACACTTTTTTCCAAATAACGGTAAAGCTTATACTCTGAAATATAAGTGAAAAAATACAGTGCGTAATATATTAATAATAACTTCTGAACGTGTACTTTTAATACTTTTTCATTATTCATCTATCGTCAGCCGTTTTGTTTGTTGAACAGTAGGCATCTTTCGCCATTTCGTCTCACACATGATAAAGTCTGTTTAGATACAGAACCATTCGTAGATACGTTGATGTTTTTGAATATTTTTCATTGTTATGAATGAATCCACTCGTATCACGGCAGATGGAAAGGTTGCTTTATAACACTCAACAACCTTGCTCGATGTAGTAATGTACTTAGGATCTAAAAAAATTATACGGAATGGAAACGTCATATTATTTTCCATCTAATTAGACGGCACCGACACGACACCCCTCGTGACACGTGTGACAGGTAGATGATACATACGTGTTATATTTTGAGGAGATAATAATTACCTTTTGTGATTTGTATGAACGTGTTTTACATTATTCGACAGGCTTTGTTTCTTTATGAGGTCTATGTTTTATGACTATATGTAGTCGTAGTGATAAAAATATTGTATAGAAACATGTAATCTTTTTTTACATAAAATAAAATAATGCTTGACAACAATCACAACTAATTGTAAGTGTCGATGATTTCTCAGATGTCGAACGCATCAACTTACAAAAAGTCAATTCATTCTCCTCTTGAAGACTCCCACATACTAGTCGGGAACACGGACACGGTCAACTATTCCAGTCCTTCGCGCGTAACGAGAATTGTTATTGAGAGATTTTGATCAGAAGTTATATCAACAAAATAAGTTGCCAGCTTATTAATATAAAGCACATATAACGAGGTGCGTGTAGTGAAATCCGCGCTCAGCACCTAATCCGGATAAAGTTAATACGAGCGCTTATACGGGTGCAGCCGGACAGCGCCGGCGCCGGCTGTGTTATTACTCTCAGTTCCACCTACATGCAGCTCCGCGCGGACCGGGCTTCCTTAAAATGAATTGCTGGAGATCAATTTCATCTGAAATTACTTTGTCAGTTTGAGTTACGCTTACGAACACGAAATTCTGATAATATCAGTTACAGATATAAGATGTTCAAGGACTTGGAAATTACATATAATTTATTTACAAGGTAACAGTTTGTCTTTGTTTCTAGGTATTATTTGATATTATAGTCACAGAAAAAAAATAACCTCGTTAATTAAATTATAAAAACTGTCTATAAATGAGTGCGACGCGGCTAGTGCACCGGCTCGGCCCCGCGCGCGAACACTTGCCATAACGCGTTTCATTTAAACTAGGGATGTTATGGAGCTCCGTAACTGTAACCGAAACTGTCGGATATCCGAAATAAAAATATATCCGAAACCGTAACCGAATTCGAAAAAAAGCTTCTGATAATTTCGGATACCGGCAGTCTAAATAAAATACGTTAAGACAGATTTTATCCGACCGACGCATTTGCTGCGTCGATCTCATTTTAGACGGTTGTTATTCCTTAATTTTATAAGGCGTTACTTTTTCTAGGAATATATTTACTAAATAGTAACTTGAAGTAAAGTCGAAACTGTTACTGCTATGTTGTGTTGTTTATTTCCAAGTCGCAAATCATTTCATATCCGTAACCGTAAGCAAAATCGGTAAAATATTATTCCCATATCCGTATCCATATCCAGATCCGAAATCTCATATCTATACCGGTGGTTGCTAGGGAGATCAGTGAAACTGCCGAAGACTCGTGTAATACTAGTACAGTTTATTGATGACCACTTTACATATAGTCTAATGAAGGTTATATCTAAATACAACTATAGATACTCAACTACATATCCATAACATCCCTAATTTAAACTCTGCACCTATACGAAATTATGTGAAACATTCTTATCAGACTCGATTACTGTTTTGGATATATTTTTATTTCGGATATCCAATAGTTCTGTTTACGGTAACGGAGCTCCAAAACATCCCGGCTATTAAATTCGTCTCTGTCGGTAATCTACTAAGCTGTGCTGAAAGTCCATCAAAGAGAAAGTCTAACGAAATATTTTTAGAAACGTGTTTTCATTACATGAATGGACACTGCATAAATTATCGTACAGCCAGCGAAGTGTGCCAGTCGCAAATAGTTTATGATAAAGTTTAGAGTTATTAACATACGTACAACATTTATTTTGTCTGGACGAGACACGATTATAAATATTTTATCCCCTCTGAGGTTACACGTCTGGCTCAAAGTTACTATTAAGTTAACTTATTTATATTCAAATTAGAAAAAAAAAATATGTGAAAATAGTGTAACGGATATTTGAGATTAGAGAAAACTCATAGAAGATATTAAAGTGAACGTTTATCATTTAACAGTTGAATGAGGCAGATGTAGTTATACAATATATGAATAAAAATGTATTATTAATTGAATTAGTAAAGAGCTTCGCCCATCCACGACTCTAAGCCAACCCTCTCGTCTTCTGCCCGTGGTTGGTGGATGTTACGTCACCTTCAGTAGGAGATCGCTGAACTCCCATGTAACACCTGGTACCATAACTTACAATTTCTTGAACACATTACAGTCAAAGTACTCGAACATAAGGGTAGTGGACTTTATCAATCTGACAGCTTCTTTCATATGGAATCGATCGTATTTTAACGTTAAATGTCGGAGAGCTATAAAAATCCAGACCGACGGTAAGAAAAGGGCGTGTGTGCAAGTGATCGCTCACCAGGTTGTCCGTCGGTTCGATTGTTAGGTATTTACATAAAAAATATACCTACTCATGAATAATAAAATTGTTTCCTAAACTATGTAAAACCAAAGCAAAAGAAAATTATAACTTTGATACTAACTACTGCCCAATCCCATTTCTTTCGTTGCTCTCTACAAGATACTTTATACTTCACCCGTCCTTTATTTTAGTTTGGTACACCCTGCCACTATATAATATTCCTATACTTATAACTTCCCGCCTTTGTATATTAAATATAATATTATGTTCACTCACTCACATATTATTATTATTAATGATTGGGCATTCTTCACTGTCGGGAAGAAATTATTTTTTAGTAATAAGACCGCCTACTGTATATGTTGATCAAACTGTGCTTTTATCAAGTTCGTGCTATGTTGTACAATAAGGAGTATTATTAAGATTATTTTTGTATTCACCAAACAAATATATCACGTAAATATCATCTCCTAAATGCTTAAGTTGTTGACGTACACG
This sequence comes from Agathymus mariae mariae, assembly GCA_018251895.1. Classification (NCBI taxonomy): domain Eukaryota; kingdom Metazoa; phylum Arthropoda; class Insecta; order Lepidoptera; family Hesperiidae; genus Agathymus; species Agathymus mariae. The sequence goes on from DWPT01003743.1 coordinate 7,776, forward strand.
CAAGTATTATTAAATTCTAATGCTAAAATCTGTTAATTTTTTGATAAGATATATTCAATCCCAATGGAATCGAATACTATCGGGACTAACTCGATAACATGACCTCGAATAATGTTTTTAGTTAAATATAGAGATTGCAGTATTGGATAAATCATTTTAGTCGACAAACAAACTGAGTTTATAGACAAAGGTAAACCACCAGTGTCAAAATAATGTTTCTTATAAAATTATATTATTTGCCATCATTACAACATAGTGAAAAATGCTCCTCTTTCTCAACTACTAGAGCAACACATGGCCTGGAGTGGATCATCAACGAATTGCTACAATATATAAACGAATCATCTAAAGTAAAATTCACACGAACTGTAATTACATCACATTTAAAGAACTTTTAAGCTATCCACATCTATATTGATCTATTTGGGTAGAGTAGTTTAAAAACCAGCCGGAAGTTCCGGCTCCTGCAAGTTACACTCGTAATTAAATGGCGTCTCTGTCAAAGACAAAGGCGAAACGAATGCTCAACTTCTTTGAGCTCAGCTTCACATCTCTTTATTAACTGAAAGCTATCTCAACTTAATTAGAAAGAAATGGAGAGAAAAAACAACATTTTGTCGAGTAACAATATTGAATATCTAATGTTAAATTCTTAATATGTTAATTGACCTATGCTGCCGCATAGCTACGGACTAGCACTAAATAATAGACAAGATTGAATCATGGTGTCTAACTCATTTGCAGTCTTCAGTCCATTACAAAAGAAGTATGTTTTTTTACATGATATAAGTTAATGCTTGACAACAATCCCACCCGATGGTAAGTCTAAGATGTTGAACGCACTAACTTATAAGAGCCTATTGACCCTCCTCTTCAATACTCAGACATTGTAAGTAGCCGGGAAACATATTTACCTATTGTACAATTATCATTTGACTAAAAACAACTAGACTGGCGTGCTGGTTTCGAACTCGGGGTACCTGTGATTAACGTTCCACTGACTCTACTTTGCAACCGTTCCAAAAAGAGACATTACAATGAATAAACAAAAAATATATTAGGTATACCAACAATATAAGAACGCAAATAGGTTCCCTTGCATATGAGTAGGATGTATTTTCACCGTGCGACCTTTCTGTTTACTAATTCAAAGCTTTGCCTCTGACCTTAACGAACGTTTAGCTTTATAAAGGATTGTTTAGCATTTTCCCCCCTTTACCCTCAATTGTACCTACGTGGAAATGGCACATGAATAGCAACTTCTACTTTGCTCGCCTATTATCCATCTGATTTGACAACAATGACTATTATTCAGCTATCGATCTAAGTTATTTGACAAACATGAGGCCATAACTCAAACAAAACAATGACAACTACTGGACCATGTCTCCAAATTCAAATTACAGATTCATATGCCTTATTTGCGAAGGGCAGGGATGTTAACCGAATTCGAAAAAGGTTTTGAATAATTTCGCATAGGCGCAAAGTCTAAATGAAACACGTTATGACAGGTTATCGATGTCTGAACCTTGAGCATCTTGAGGCAGTTTTTATTATTTGTTATTGAAGGTTTTTTCCATTATTATAATACCAAATAATATCTAGACAGAATTAGTATATATATTTTATATATTTTGTTTACAAGTCCAAAATCATTCATATCCGTAACCGAACTTATCCGAAACAATCGGATAATCCGAAATAATTTCATATCCATAACCGTAACCGAAACCGGTAAAATATTATTCATATATCCGTATCCATATCCGGATCTGGAATTTCATATCCATAATATCCTAGTTAAGAGTATCACTACTTGCACTTCATCTTGTTGCTTCTATTTCGGTTTGGGAAATTGTTTATAATAACGGAGCAGAAAGAGGTTGGCTTCAACCTATGAAAGGCCTATTGCAGGACCTGGAATTGTCATTATATAAACGACTATTGCGTAAACTCTCGTTATATGGACAACTACCGAGTACTTTACAATGCTATTTTTTACGTTTTTTTTTTTTTTAAAATAAGTAAATGCTTGACAACAATCCCACCTGATGGTAAGTGCTGATGAAGTCTAAGATATTGAACGCACTAACTTATGAAGACTCCCACATCGTAAGTAGCCGGGAACACCGACGCGGGCAAGTTATTCCAGTCCCTTGCAGTGCGGATAATGAATGAAGACGCAAACCGCGTCGTCCGTGCAGGTTGTACATTCACTACGTAAGATGGATACCCGCCGTATGCCGAGTTGTTTGATGGAGAAACGGCGATGGGGGAATTATTTCGAACAATTCCTGCGCACTCTCTCCGAAATACATCCTATAGAAGACCGAGAGGCTGGCAACTCTGCGCCCGTTCTCAAGGCTTTGCATGAGCAAATGCATGAGCATAGGTGCCGACCAGATCTGGGTCACCAATGAGCCTCTTTGCACGCCTCTCTATCGAGTCCAATGCTGACATTTGGCAGCAACAGTCCAAATGTGACAAAAGTACTCCACACACGGTCGAACTTGAGCCTTGTACAGGGTTAAAAGCTGATTCGGTGAGAAGTATCGCCGCACTCGCAAAAACCCCAAGTTTCCTTGCAGCTGCTTTAGCCTTGGACTCGATGAGCCGACCAAAGTTGAGGTTCGGAAAATCTTCGACTCCCAATAATTGAAGACGGTCAGTACATTCTAGGGATACATTCCGAAAATTGGAAGCCAAGGTGAACGGACTCCTCTTGGCGCTGAACAAACATGTCTGTGTTTTGGTTGCGTTGAATCTCACAAGATCTGTATCGCCCCATTCGGACACTGCGAAGTGTTCATATGTTCTACAATGGCCTCTCTTTTGGACTGTAGTTCTTCTCTACTGGCTCGAGGTTTCGGAAGATATCTCTCCACTACTGTGCTGTCATCTGCATACCCATAGATACCAAGCTTGAGCAGATCATTGATGTGCAGCAGAAAAAGAGTAGCGAACAGAACGGACCCCTGAGGTACGCCAGCTAAGACAACTCGGAGAAACCGTTCGCTCAGAAAGTCCTTTATTCAGACGATAAAGCCACAGGATATACCACACGCAGGAAGCTTGCTTAATAGCCTAGCGTGCCAGATCCTGTTGAAATCCTTCGAGACATCGAGGAAGACGGCGAGCGCCTGCCCGTTTTTCTCGAGGGCCTCGCCCCACAAGTGAGTGAGTGAGTACTCTAGAAGGTCCTCAGTCGACCGGTTTCGGCGAAATACGTACTGTCGGTCGCTGAGGAGATCGTTTTGTTCTAGGTGTCATCAGACGCGAATTCAATACACATTCCATAATCTTGCAGAGTATAGAGATAGTTGAAATTGGCAAGCTTCCAGGATTTAGGCATTATCCCAGTTTTGGGAGAGAATCGGAACAGACGTGTTAAAACAGGAGACTTATTACAATCCCTGGAATTCCATCAGGACCACTGCCTTTTTTCACGTCTAGACACCGCAAGGTTTTGAGAACCTCCTTATTCGTTATGCGGATCTCGGACATAGAAATATCGCAGTGAGGTAAATCTGGTGGCATATTATTGCAAGTATCTAGACGCGAGTTTTTTGCAAACAGAAACGCGAAAAAATTCCACCTTCTCTTTAGCCATATGAGCCAAAGTGCCATCTGGTATCACCAATGGAGACAGTTTGGGTCGACAGAAGTTAGATTCAAATTCAATTTAATCCATTTTGTTTGCGCTTTTCATCCTGAGCGCATTTGGCATTAAAACTAAAACGAGCTTTGCCACCGACGGGGACGTCAGAAAAAGGGATGAAGCAATCCATCGCTTGACGTATCAAATCGGTTATAGCAAGAGACCAAAAAGCTCGACTGCCAGACGGTTGTGCTGAGAGTTTCGCGCCGATATGTTGGATACGGTTGAGATTCACCTTCGGTAATGCCTTTTTATATAACTTTGAGGCCAGGTTAAAGGCTTTCTTCTTCGAACTGACATCCGGAGCTTTGCGGTCTCGAGCATCAACCCAAGATAAACACGCCGAATGTTTACGCTTATTAGCCTGAGCGCATTCGGCATTAAAACTAAGGCGAGCTTTGCCACCGAAGGGGACGTCAGAAAAAGGAATGAAGTAATCCATTGCTTGACGTATCACATCGGTTATAGCATCTGCTCAGCTCAACGGATCTTCAGAAGAAAAGCAGACCTCACGCCAAGGATAAGATGCAAAGAAATGCCTCATTTCAGATCGTTGTAAGCATACGCTAGGAATGCATATATCGTATTCCACTGTATTTAATAATAAACAATATTAGATCTCAAGAAATAGATAAAAGAAAATGCCCTTTTAACATTGTGTCGTTTACGATTTTCATACATACACAGCGACGAAATGCATATTTGTAAGCTACTTTTTTAATAGTATGAAAAATATATATAAAAATTATCAATATACCGTATTAAACTTATATATATAATATTTAAAAAATATTTATTTAGAAGTTAATATCATTTGTAAAAATTGATTAATTAATCCATGGTTAAAATTCTGAACATTTAATCTTGCAATAATAAAATGTCCTACAAAACCTATTTGGAATATACTTTGTGGAATGTAAACTGTGAACATTAAATCGTGCCTAATAATAATTCCAGTATGCATTTAACACATCTAATGTCGTGCCCAAAGCTATGTATGCATAATCTCTGAAACTGGCATACAACAGTTTCATTTCACGAAGACAGGTTTCATGGTCTTTAAAATGATAGGATTAAAGATCAAAGTCGATTGAATATCGACTCGTGATGAAATTACAGGTGTACATAGAATGAGACCGCTAGAATTCCTGAGCGAGCGTTGTTCGGACATCACGTGGCGTGCGCACGCGCATCTCGCCGCGTGTCGAATGAATTACTCTCGCCTCTCAGCGCTACACAATGCCCATTTCACAGTATCAGACATCGATGACGACAAATCGAATTCAATTCACTTCAATTCACTTCTTCAATCAATATTCGTTCCGATACAATTTCTTGTCTTCGTGCCGGAATTTTCCCAAATATCACTATTAAGCAATTTGTTGCAACATAATTTCTTGCAGTATTATTTGACTTCTCATAACCATAATCTAATCCAGCACGCTGGCTCAACGGCGTTTGGCTAACTTCACTCACCTTGGCGAACATTATAAAGCACTCTCACCAGTATACCAATACAGATTTCCTTGATATATTTTACTTGTATTGTATACGTATATAATTAAGAGGTATTTTAATATGTAAACTCGGGTCTACCGTATACGAGGCCGATGTTCCAACCACTAAGCTGTATCTGTTTTTACGTGATTCCTAAGGTACATAAACTTAAGGATCCTATGTATTAATGTCACAAAAAGTTTTGTCCTAATACTTGCTCGTAAGAATAGTAAAATTTTTGAGTAAGTTTTAAGTTAAAAAGTGGTCCTATGATTTCACTATATGTCTACATTTTTATACGTTTGCGTTTAATAATCACTAAATGGCTAATTTAATAATATTCCGTAAGAGATACCCAAGTAGGTCTTTCACGCACCTTTAATTTATATAATTATATATGTAGTAGAAATTAATTATTACTTGCTTCAGTGAAGCAAAAAATCGTAAAGACACATGTATACCAGAGAGTTCTCTATAATTTTCTTAAAGGTGCATGAAATCCAGACTTGATCAACGTGGAAAACTATGGTCTATTCACATCTTATTGTGAGAGTAAAACCTAGTCCCAACAGTGAAACAGCTACACATGTGCACCCAATTATGTCACCTGTTTTTCAGTGAAAATTTTTGTTTTATATAATTTTTTTTTTATGCTTATTCCAAAATACAGCTAGTACCTATATTAGATATTATTTAAATTAAAAATAAAATGCATCTTAAATCAAAACTGTCTCTAAAACAATGTTGGGCTTGGGTCGACTCACAGAATTCTAGGTGCCGAAGTTATAGCCCATAATCTAAATGTAGGTCAGACTTCACACACTTTTGACGATATTATCTAAAACTCCAATACATATCCAACGCATGTGTGTATACGCAATCGTATATATACGTTCCGTCATTATTATGATACACAATCATAATACTTATGACCATGACATGGAACATAGGGGATTAAGTACTTACTAATATCTTCATGTCCTTGTGATCCGCGGACACGGAGTCGATACTAACCTGTAAAGACAAATAGAAACCAATTAATTTACTCTGCACTTCTGAAGATCTGTGACGAGCTATATTACTTTTCTGC
>DWPT01003744.1:0-14020 GCA_018251895.1 Agathymus mariae mariae
CAGCATAACTTTTAATAAAAGTCAGTTATGAGCATCCATTCGTTCGTGTTATTTCGCTCCTATATAAATAATTGAGTTTTTAACTGAAATAACACATTTTGCAATGTTTATTTATAGTACTAGTCTACTTTATATCGTTTCACACTATAATTATTGTAACAGGGCCGAATCTGTACCTTAAATAAATTTTAGAAATTTATTGAAGATTTTATTAATGATATAGAGGTCAAATTATGTATTTTTTTTATTTTTGTTTGTTGATCTGACTAAGTATCACACTAAAATTACTGAGTGTATTTGGATAATAATTTGCATACAATCTAGGATACTTTTGTCTCGAGAAACAGATCTGTTTCCTTGAAATAGGAAATAAAAGTTAATATGAACATTCTAATATTGTAGTATTTTGATTTGCTTCAAATTCATAGAACTGAATAAAGCCATTCCTAAATCAGTGCAGGTGCTATTTTTAAACGTAAGGCGAAGGTTTGTTAAACTTGACCGAGGGCGAGTTACGACGAGCAAAGCGAAGTATTTATTATATGAAGAATTATATGATAAGTTATTTTTTCACTCCCCAGGTTACAGCTCAGATCTTGGACTCGGCGTCTGTAACCTCAAAAAGAGGTAAATACACTTATTTATATAAATATAACTATGATAAAGTTAACGATATAACACTTCAATGTTACTAACTACGACAATCTACACGTTACGTTTCTTGGATATGGAAATTCAATGATTGGTAATTGTCTGTTGATAAAAAAAATATATAATTCAGACATTTTTGCTTGGTTTAAAAACTTGGATTACTCTGGTATCTAATCCTCTACGAAATTGAAATCCGATTGTTGTTGTGTGGCGTACTTTGCTACTTCCCAAAACATGTAGGTACGATGATATTTGCGTACGTTGGCCCACATAAGAAACATGTACATGAAATCGAAACTAAATAAATAAAATATTCAAAATACAGAATATCGCTGTAGCTTCTAAATCAATACACATAAATAAGTCTTTATTGGTTTGGATGCTTTAAATAAGCTTTTACAATTCGGCCATTTTTATTTACAGTTGTCAATACGGACAAGATGTATACCATTATATTCCCCGTGGATGAACAAATCACAAAATTCGATTCGACGCCCGCCAAACTGCAAGATGTACTCAACAGGTTCGGAGACGGCGAAGTCCACGAGTCGTGCAAAAACCAAACATTCTGCACTATAATGCCTCCTAACTATCCTGAGGAGAAATTCAATAATATGTTCAAGGGTTACGTAAGTATACAAACAATAATGCTAATTGTACTGATATTAATTAAGAAGATAACGGCATGTATTTATGATGATGCTTTACTCGAAATAGGCGGTTTTTTATTAAGCTTTCAAATGTTAAAGTCAATTTCAATCTCAAAAGCTTATATCCTTATGCTTCGCACTAGGTTTCCCTGGATCACAATTGACACGTTCTCGAATATGTGTAATTAAAGCAACACCAAAAGAGACTATTCGCTCACCCAAGAATAGCAGAATATATAGTACATAGTAGTATACCTTAAATCACTCATGACATATGAGACATCGTGTTCACATAGAGGTGCCTTGCGAAACACCTCATAGGCTTGCTTCGAGATACACGTGTTGGAAACCCGTAGAACGCGGCGGAACATTAAAGTCAAAGTGAATACGAACGAACAATTAATCTATCGCATCAGACGATCCATCTCAATGACGATGCTTGGTAAATGGACCGCACATTTGAAGTCGACACGTGGGTTTTTGCTCCGTTTACATATTTCAGAGGCAAATCCTTCATTACTAATAGGATAGGTTTAAATTCACTGAAGTGGGACGGACACCACATGTTTCTTGAATATAAGATGTTGAACTAAAATGCTAAGCCTATCTGTTGTATTTACGCCCATTGTATAAAAAATCGTGTGATATACTGCGAGAACATACTTGTAAGAACTATCAGAATCGGCAACCACAGTTTAATGACTACTTTCATGTAATCGACCAGCCGTAACAGATAGCTGCGTGAGACGCGTTTTGAGATTTCTAAAAGCGTTCGCAATAGAACAGTTAGGGTAAACTAAACGCACCACCTGCAACATTTACTGCATCATAATAATAATAATCCAATAATTTTGTGGGAAAATTATAAAATTCTAGTAAGTGAACTTCCCTTGCGATTGTACAGTTTTTATTTTTAATATTTCTTTATTCCCCGGGAAAATGCTTTGCTTTCCTAAAATTGTATCTTAGGTTATTTTCGATCGTACTCCAAACAAACTATTTTTCTAAACAACTATGCCATTATACATCATCATATATATTTGAGAAAAGAGAACTAAAGAGTACAAAATTCCACTAATCAAATGAGCCCAAGCTCGAAGTGTTTGGTAACATTAATTGAAAAAGTCCATTATCCGCTTCCTAGGTTGCTGTCAGATAGATTACTTTGATATTATAATATCATTAGTCATCAGGCTGACGCGTATACTTGCAAACTGGTACATTTTAAAGTATATTGAAAACGATTTCCATATTACCAAGTGAAACTAATTATAGATTGTGTATACAATACACAGAACACTCAAAGTTTAATAATATTCATAGGAAGTTCATAAATCTCTTTTTTAGATAACCTTAGTCCTAGAGTAACGCCGATATGTAAAAATAAATAGTTGTGGCTCCTGTAAAAGCTTAAAACTGAGGGATATCAGATATTAAATAAAACCCCTTGTGGTAGTGATGTTGACTGCTATGTTAAGAACGTTTCAATGTCTAGATATTTATTTCATATACATCTTCAACATTAATGTTATATTCCGTAACTTCTCGCTGCGGGAACTTTCTTTGACTTTTCATAATGAGTGAAGGCTATAAATATTTCGCCACGTCAGCAAAGTGCTGATTGACAGACTAAGGTACTACTCATACATAGAGACTGAACATTAGACAACCGGTATCTACACGATGCTTTTCTACACGTGATTGATGTTCATTTGTAAAACAAATATCGTACGAATATTAGACATGATGCAGGATTTGAACGTCTTTCAAAATTCTCGTGTACAAACCATTAAGCTATCATAGTTGATGTTGAGATTATTGTGTTATACGAAAATTATTTAACGTCCATAAATAGATAAACGATTTATTGTCAATTTTATAAACAAGTATTTATATAATATACATAAGTATATATAGCCATTCAACATTTATATATTAGAAAATATGGTTACAATATAATCTCGCGCGTCTTGGAGAACGACTGGGTACAGTGGAGTGCACGTAGGCGTAAGTTTATCTTTCCATTCGTTAGCATACTGGTCACGTCCCTATAGTTGACATCACCTGATTAGTTCTACTAAAATTCCTGAGGTACCTATATTTTATGCTCAAAACAAATTTGCTCGGAAATTATTGTTACGGTTGCATAATGATTGCTACGAGTCCAAAATCAGCTTGTTTCTATATCATATAAAGACATGATTACCTAAAAGATTGATTAGAATAATAGTTTGATTCTTCTAAGTTTTGTTTTAATTGGAATCTCAAACATTAATATTGTCGATTTGGAAATAAAATTAGAACTATTTCGAAATTCTTATTGTAAATTTTCTTTCCTTTTTATTTTTATCCAAGTTATTATCAATCAATCAATCAAATATGAGTTACAAAGATTTCCATCCACTTGGATACAGTGAATGGCTGCGACTTCAATAAAATTTACTTACGATAAAAAAATTATGATTTTATTTCCAGAAAATTCCATTTATGCCCGTAGCTGAAGTGCTAGACAACCGGCAAGGTGACCCTTCCTACGACAATGACTGCGAATCGTTACCTACGGTAAGGTTCATTAATAATTCATAATCATCATATGTATAATAGATCTCGTCTTATGACATACATAATCATGAGATGATTGATCGCGATTATGTTATATCAGTTCAGCCTGATGATAATAATAAACAATTAAACTGAAATTTGTAAAAACTGAATATGATATTCTTAGATAACTACCAATTTACCAAAAACAGATGGAAAAATGATGTTGTACTCAACTTTCATTTCTACTTCGATCAAAAATAATTCGAAGTTCTGCTCTTTAATGATACACTCGATACACTCAGACTTAGTTTCCTCAATCATTCATTTCAATATTTCATTATATAGTCACACAAATACCTTTGTATATAATATAATAGTCAGTGTCGCCTAGTAATTAATCTGTTGACTTATACAATGTGATTTAGCAGACATATTACGTCGCCAAATAGCCATAAAATTTACCGATGTTCCAAGGTCGTTAACAGGTTCTACTATATACGTATAATATAATGATAATAGCATATACGGTATAACACAATTAGTTCTCCGTAATTCTTGCTAATCAGCCTGTGGATGGGATTATATTGTTTCTTCAGCCTTATTGTTTCTTTAAAGGTATGATGTGTATTTAACAAGAATTTACTAAACAAATTATTTCTTTAACTTCATTGCATCCATTAGTGTTATATATTCAAATTATCTTTTAAACAGTCTTTCTTTTAAGTTGAAATTTTTAATGCAATTTGGTTCAGAGTTGCTTCAAAAACTTGGTTCAAAATGGCCTCCGAACTAAACAATAGTGAATATTTCTTTGCAACTCGATCTATATTACGATTATAAGATTAAATGCTCACGATAAAGGTGGGTCAAGTTATACTAAATGCAAGGCGACCAACCTGTAGTACGCCAAGCAAATAACATAATTTACTTCCTGAAATATTTTAAATCTATCAAATACTTAGTTAAAAAACGGAAACATTAAAATATGCTTTAGTTCCATTTTAAAATTGAAACGTTAGCTTTCGCATATCTTTAATTTTTTGTTGGTAAGTTTATGTATTCTGTTTTCAGTTTGAGCCTATATACAAGGTTCGACCCAAGAGAAACGAAGACGCGTGGCGTACCGTCGTCCAAGCTCCCTCACACGACTTTATTCAACGAATCCGTCTCGAAACTTGCCGGTAAGTTTTAAATTTGAAGTCATGTTATCATTTATAGTCTTTACATCTACATCAGACTACATTCCGCCCACACTTGCAGCTGCTGATGATTTAAGCCATTGTACCTTAATTATTGTATTCAAGCATTAAAATTTGTTATATGAATTCCATTTTCCAGTCGCAATGATACGAATACACGGTACCTAAGTTATGCGGCCTAATTGTATACTAAATTAGATTTTTTATTGCTAATGCTAACTTATACTTTGGCATTATAATTCGTGGTCGAATGGCAACATGATGCAGAAGCACAGCCTATTAATGAAGGGGCTAAAAAATTTTAATTTTTTCCCGCAATGTAGAACTCTATCACCCTAATGATGCACATTATTATACGGTATTCTAAGCAGAACCCCAAGGGAAGTCGAAAGTCCTTGATAAATTTAATAACTGTTAGATAAAATAACTTCGTCTTTTCGTTTATAAAAAAATGCTTAATTTGACTTATTTTTTCCAAAGGGAAAGACCATTTAACATTTTGGTGTTGCGGTGCCTGGTTTTACTTTCTTTTTCTATTCAGGTCCACAGGCAGTTGTTTCAAGAAACTGTTGGATACCAACCCACAATTCGAGACGGCGTGCATCCAAATGTACACTGCATGGGAGTTATTGGTGGAAACTATTGATGGCAAGGGCACGGAAACAATCAAGGCAGAACTTCCGACTTGCTGCTCTTGCAAGTACAAGGAGATTAAGTTCTTAACCAGATTCGCTGAGAGTGCTGCAAGTGAATCTAGAACAAACAAAACTAAAATTTAATTATTTTTTTTACTATTATCACTATTATATATTTGATTATTCATTATTATATATTTGATAATCGACTACTTTTCATATCAAAAGGGCGAAGTTTCTGATATTTTTCAACAATATGTTTATATAATATCCTCGGATAACAAACGATCTGTCGATTTTTTTTGTTGTATTTCAACTTTATCACAGGCAAATTCATTCGATTGTGACTCAACATTATCGATCGTTAGATTAAGAACCTCATTGCTCCGACAAGCCCCGTGAACTGCAAATATATACACAACCTGTAACAAATACAAACAAAGTACTCGTAAGGCTCTCAAAATTTGTACCGCTGCTATTAAAAACTATTGGTGGCTACCTCCTTAATACTACTTATTATATTGTGACGTACGTCATACTTAATTCTGTCAGGAGATAGTAATCACATCACAGAGACCGTCATTTAAAAAGAATCTAAAACATTTTGGCAAGAAAACACCTTGAATTTCTCTCTTTCTTACCTTCTTCTCATTTCCTGGCCGACAACGCATCAGTGTTACCTTTGGCCTTGCTGACGTAAATTTGTGACGGTGACCACTTACCGTCGGGTGGCACGTCTGCTCATTTGTAGGCTATTACTTTAGTCTTTCAGATTGTTATTTCAGTTAAGCTAATAATTTCGTTCTTGATTCTCACTGTAGATTTTTGCATAGAGTTATATAATCCAAATAGTTGTCGGTTGTTTAGATTTGACTAAACCTTAAAAAATAGCCAAAAACATATTTGTTGAAAAATATTTCGTTCTTGCATTTTTTCAACAAATGAAATTATCGTATGCTTTCTTATATTTTCACGAGATTTTGTAGGTAAACGAATTTTGTATCACATTTTTAGAGGCCGATACAATGTGCTCTGGCGTTAATATTATAATTAATATTATACTTTCATTCTCACTACTTGCACTTGTTTCGAATTCGAATTACGGACAATATATTCGAGTAAAGAATTACGAACGAAAGCGCCTTTCGCGCGCTTTTATCTTTTTAGAAAACTTTTTTTATTGTGCTCTCGCGGTTTACTTTCTCATACAGCCTGTGACTTGTTTATCCGATGTTAATGATTAATATTTATGAGCTGTGATAAAAATATTCACATTCCAAATTCAAATCACTTTTCCTCCTTGGGGATCAAAGAGCTATTTTGCTCCCTGTTTACGAAAAACAAACGAGAACTTTTCGAATAGCTGTGATATTTTTTTTTATTCTGTAGGATGATATTGTACATGCTGTATTTCAGAAAGCTACAGTTTTCGTTAATAAGTTAAAAATAATTTAATTATTACAGAAATATGTTCATAACCAACAAAGACACTCGTTTTTAAATAGTAAGTTCAAGATAGACAGTGAAGTGGCACATAGCCATCAATGCGATTGGAACACGCAGCTCATGGATAACTGTAACCAACATTAAATACAACCAAAACCATTATTTTATTTTCTCATAAATGAACTAACCTCATATTGTCTCGGTACAAAATTAGCAGATGTCTACGTGTCCAAACTGATGTCCAAGGCAAACCGTTCGGAGTATTGAATCATTTATTACCTGTAAAGATTGTATGAGTATAGCTGTGTTTACTTCATAAATTTAACATGGTAATGGTAATATTGTTACTGGAATATCTAATAATTAAGAATCTGATAAAGGCGATATTTTTGATTATTGTTTACTGTCATACCAGTGATAACTTTACAATTTTAGGCTCGCTATATGCGCTGGTAATATAAACCTAAGTCATAAGTTATATTTTTACAAAGTACTAATATTAAAGATAACATAAGATATTTTTGTTTTTATTAAATTAGTTTGGCTTTAATATTGATCGTCTATATGTACGTACAGTAGAGATGATTTGAGACGTCCGTTGGTCAGGGCGAGGACGTAATGTCACACACGTGCGTCATAAAGTATGGTAAACAAACGCGGAAGTGACTAATTTAATTGCAATTGAAGTGCAACTTAATTACTGTTGTATTGTCTCGGTGGGCTTACCTTACTTACTCAAGACAATGTCAGCGATTAAATTTTACATCGCTATATCAATTTTATTCGTGTACATTTGTTTTTTTTTGTATATTAGTCACTTCTGCACCGTTTCATTGGCATGTGCCGGTTTTAAATCTACATAAAATAGCAACAAAATTGCTCACTGAGTGTTCCACTCCAGGTCGTAACTACATTTTTTTTTGTCAACTTCTACGACGGGTGGAACATATATATTATGTGATCTCACATAAATTGTAAATCACCAAGGTCCTGGAAATATCCTGAATACCACTCAGCAGATAAGTTAACTCGCTAAGTACTAAGCTATCTAAATCATTCTCATAAGGCATAAAAATTGTTATATACTAGTCAAAAATATATTTCTTTAATAAAACTTAAGATAGTAATTTGCGTTTTATTAATCAACAAACTTAAATTTTATAAACATTCTGATCAATAAATACAAACACATTGACATGCAGGTAAATATAGCCTGAATTCCACTTTATAAGAAATAGTACAATTCTGTAAACCTATATCCTCCCCATGGAATTCCATTTCATCTTAGGCCACTTTTTTCTCACCTTAACCGGCCTATTGTAGACTGCTTGTTACAGCTTAACGTGGCAGCAAAGGGGCTCCAAACATCCTAGAGTCCAAGCCAAACCCTTGTCGTGATGCACCTCGCTGATTAAGAACGATATAATAGTACCCAGTTCTTTCTATTTGAGATCACTGGGCTCTATAATACCCAGATTAATCATGATAGTACTCATTGGTGGAAGAGTTTCTTACCTGCCAAGCTATTTTAGACTTTAAGGGCAGTTTGGACTCTTTAAGATATTAAAATAAATAAGAGTTATATTTTGGTACACAACTTTTCGTTGGATGTGTAAGAATTAATGTATAATAACAATGTTAGATAATATTATGTGAATGCGTTAAAAGCATTTTCATGTGGAAACTAGACGTTTACTATAAATCTAGATTACTAGGACACGAGTTTAGAACAAAAATACATCTTGGGAGTCACTTGCTGCTTCCTCTCTGGTAGCGCGCACGAAAGGGATTTGTTGAAGCGATGAAGTAATTCGACTTTCGAAAAGGGTTTGTAAAAACCATCTTTACTGTAACACTTTCGAACCAATTTTGGATTTAGATTAAGTTTTGCTCTTTAAGTTTACCTATGTAGTTGTAATTCCAGAAAAATGAGATTTCCCAAAAAAAAAATTTTTTATTAGAGAGCCCCATCTCGTAAACTTTCGTGGAACTTGCATTATTGTTAATAGATAACCTACTGGTACCACAAAAATTTTTTATGAATGTTTATTATAAAGTAATCTTTATTCAAACATAAATTAATCTAATTTAATGGTTTGTATCCAAATATATTCTTCGAAAAAAATATGATTTTGCAAAAAAAAACACTTTAAATAAATAATATAGTGTACTTTATTACTTGACTTGTGCTGAGCGTGAACCTTCTTCGCCAGTTATCTCGTAGCTTCATGTAGTAATTTATTATTATAGTTACAAATAGCATGTTGTAGATTATTGGGTGAAAAAAAAAGTTTATTTCTTACCTTGCTATTGACTATGGATGGTGTTGATCATTTACCATCAGAAGTGGGTCGGAACAATTTCCAATCAAAATAAACAATTGTATATTTATCTTTATACAACGCATAATTAATTAAACTGGGAACAAAGAAAAACGCAAGTTTAATGCTGTTAAGATTAAGAATATTTCAAGGTGTAATTTTAATACAATCGCAATGAGGAAAACCCATGAACTTGGGGAAAACCATGAGACTGTTTCGAATACAATACGAACAGTTAACTGCCGAATATAAATCTAGATGGGAAATCGTAGCGCCAAAACTTCATCGTTAAGTTGCTTTTAACGCACTGTAGGAATTCCAGATGCATATTGGGAAACACGCGACGACACGACACGGCACAAGTAAACGGATGATGCTTTGAAATTTATCATAATACGTTAAGCGATTAACAATAGATTTTTCCAAAAAACTCATACTTTTTTATATTCAAGTAGTATGTATAACATGTGTGCGTGGAATAAAATCAACTCGAAATGCATTTATTAATAGTAACTATTTGAAGTAACTATTGTTACTGACTTTTCTAGTAGTTTCTTTTTTTAAACAATTATAAAAAAAAATCGATTCTGATTGGGTTCGATTGATTCGTTCGAATAAGTTCCAATTCAGACAATTTATTTATTTTATTTAGAGAATTCATCGACAGGTTAAGATAATTTCTCTAGTTAAGATAATTAACAAATTCTACATTTCTAATCTGGAAATATTTACCCTTCAAACATATTTCAGGACAAAATCACAGGATCGGCCTGTAAGACCGTATGCATTAAAAAGATATTTTTTATTTTCATTTATTTCGATTATGGACAAACAAGAATATTTTATAATACAAAAACATTATTGTCATATCTAAATTCCTTATAACAATGATCATTCAAGTTATTACTGAATGCGTTTCTCTTCCGTTAATGAAATCACATGCTTTTATGACGTTATTACATTATATAGGTACCTACTATTAAAATACTAGTCAAGGCAACGGAGAGAGTGAAACAAGTTTTTTATATCAATAAATACGCGAACAGTAAATTCGCACACTTTCACTTCGTCTGCATATTATGTACCTGTGTTGAAACGTTCAGCTCGGCAAGGCTGGCAAGAATAGCCGTTAGCATATCGATTTTATGTATTTTGTTTCAATGTCTTGTGATTTTTATGTTATTAATATAAACACAGTCGTTGAAGACCTTGTTCGTTGAATATTTTATGCTCGTGTTTATGTCTGTCTGTCCTTCTGTTCGTATATAACGCCGTAACAATTTTGCCATAAAGGACGCATAACTCGATGACCTTGGCTAATAATTGTAAGGGAATGACCGATTCGAGTCCAAAGGCGTAGTCAGTAGCTGGACGTGTGACCACTAGTAGCAAAATTTCTGAACGTTTCAGAGAACATATGAAAACAATTGTTCTAGTTATCTTTAAATAGCGGTCGCTAAACATTTACAGTGCCATAAGAGTTTTCGACACTTAAATTGGTCATTAAGACCTTAGAATAACGTGATGGAAATCTCGTTTCGCGGTCAATTACGAAGGAAGACAAGTGTTACCTTTTAAGGCTTGTGAGTTGAATTATTCAAGGTATGTAAGGTTTGTGCCTACTTTTCAGTATTATTTTGAATACTGACACAATGTTCTAAACAACAACACACGTTTTTATATAACGGCAATTAAGATTTAACCTTTGCGATACTTTACAACAGCCTGAAGATGAACCGGAGCTATGTGATCGTTAAATACAAACTAAACACTTTGTTTAATGTAGTAAATTCCATCACAATTCCTAACTGACTGAGCCTGAATTTTCTCTGAAGAGCAATAGCCATATTCTAGCAGGCTGGCAAAGAGTGCACAGGTAGACTTTACACATCTTTGAGAATATGATGAAGAACTCTCCTCAACTTTCCCCACGAGATTTGTTTTCACAAGTGATGTTTTATTTTTATGTAGCATACAAAAAAATTCAGGTACGTGAAGAATGCAAACTGCTTACTAAACCTATTAACCTAACCTCGTCTGGCTTCGCGAAGCTTAATTTTTACGTTAACAAATGGTAATCTAATGTAATTCGCTTAAAGCTTTCTCATGAGTCAGTCTATATAAGATCAGCCGTAATTTTTGAGATTATTCAGACAGAGATGGAGAAATTTTTTTATACTACATAGAAAGCCTATGACTATCTGTTACGGTACCTTACAACTCGAAAATAATTTATTGAAACTAAGGTCATAGTCCGCCACGCTGACCAAGTGCTTTGACAGACTTCACACACCTTTCAGAACACTATGGAGAACTGTCAGGTGTGCAGGTTTCCTTACGGTGTTTTCCTTCATCGAAGCGAGTGATAATCAATTTATAATACGTACATCATTTGAAGACTTTGAGGTGCCTGCAGGACTCGAACTCGAGTCTCCCGAGTTTTAACCACTAGGCTACCACTTTTTAACTGTAATCCAAAACTAAAACGTGAAGTACCCGTTGCACGTGCACGTGCCCTTCTGTGTTTTCAGGGACAAATTATCGGTGCCTTAAAGTAGCATACCAATTTCTGACAATTAGATTGGAAGTAACCCTTCAATCCATCTGCACTTTAGAAATCTTCTATTCCAGACCACTTTTTTCTGAAAAATGTGGTTAGGTGTCACGTCTCTTTGGATAAATAGTGAAAACTTGTAAGGATAGTCACTAAACCTAGCATCTCCTAATCGCGACATGGATCAAGACCATATTCCCGCGCCGTTGTGATCAATCGAGGACGAACCAACTACGGCTTCAGTACTAAACATGTCCTTGACTAGCATTGTCTAGATCTTATCGTTGTACAGTTTCGTTAATAAGGTTCATGCTCGTTGGGTTGTTGGGTTACACCTTTGTAAGTTTACCTATCAATTGCGACAAAAGTCAACAACCTTATCGTGTTTGCCGTGATCTTTATACAGCAATAATGACTTTACTCACGTTGTGCCGCTTTGTTATCGAGCATGTTATAACAATATGCACCAAACAAGGTTAAAATAAAGTTTATGTACTTAAGCAATGTAATCCTTTAATTGTAAAAGGTAGAAAAGGTAAGGATAGCATATGCATCTTTAACGGTTGAGTCACTGTAACAATTTTAAAATTTGTGAATTATGATTTTTATTTTGATCAAGCATACTCAGGACATAGAACTTTGACGATATTTCTTGAAAGTAGATAAAAAAATTACATCCGCGAGGTCAAAATTGCTCACAACAGATACCTAGAAATAAATAACATTTTGACTTTTATTTTAAGTACTGCACTAAGTGTTTTATACTCAACAGAATGGATAGTTTTTTACGCATTTACAGCTAACGTCAATAATTATTAACCGACTTAGCCTCATTAAATAAGCCAAATAATAATATGCTTTAGACCATAGACAACAATCCTTGGATCTAATAAACTAGCGAACGAGTATGATTCAGTAACTGCACATTGATGCTGTAAACATTACAGTACTCGTTGTGCGCCAGTAATCCATGTAATAGCGGGGCGGGATATGACTCTTATGTGTTTATGTTAATAACAAAATGACGCGACAAATGATAGTAGGTGGTCATCGCCATCCTTGTACGTCGGAAAACCAAAGGTATCAAGATTAGAAACTTTTACCGTAAATAAGTGGAGGAAGAAATTAATTCTGGTATGACAGTCCGAAAAAAAAATCTTTTTAATAATTTATTAATGACGAGGATAAAGTAACACATTCAAATAATGCGATATAAAGAAATAAGTTTCTTCCAATCGAATTTAGAATCAATAAAAGTATTATTATTATATTAAGAAATCATAACTTCATAATCTCTCATCAAAGGACTCTATACTCAACAAATTAAAACACGGAAATTTTCTACCAAAACATATTATGTTGTCTATTTTATTTATGTTGTTCAAATAAGGTACATAATATAAAAACGAAATAATATGAATTTCCAATTCAGTTAAGATTTCAAAATTTGATCAGAAATAAAAGGTGAAATACACGGAAAGCGAGAAAGGTTATCTGCTGACATATAACCTTTAATAATGTGTACTTTTAAGCTGTAATTGTAACGTCTAACAACAAATGAGAACAGACAGACAGTCGAGCAAGGACATAACCGCCCTGAAGGAATTTAAATGGAGTTGAATTTCAGTTTTTATTTTACGTAGAATTAATTATTTATACTGAGCAGATTTATACGTTGCGCTGTGACAATATGTGAGAAGGGTAGAAACATTTTAAACAGTATATACATAAAACCGTGAAATCACCTGACGATGTGATTTTTTTTACATCAATATTAATTTAAATATAAATATATAATATATCGCTTAAAGTCAATTTTCCACTCCCTTTTTGTTCATATAATTTAAGGCTTACATCGCGAACATTGTATAAATTATCATGAATGAATTTCCTATTGTAGAGCCGACTTGCGGCAAAGAAAAACATTAATAAGTAAATTAACTACTTTTATTTAAAGTGCAAGTATAATTATAAATCGATATTAAACACAAAAATCGTGACTACCCGTTACAGTTAAAAT
>DWPT01003745.1:0-14018 GCA_018251895.1 Agathymus mariae mariae
TCGTTGTTCACCTATCACAGATGTGCAGTAACTTTATTGGGGGTGCCTAATACTTTTGGCCAAGGCTGTATATTTGACTCCACCCAAAGGTTGTCTGAAAGAAATCGCTGTTTCACGATAAGGCCACCTGTGTATATAAGCTACTTTTTTAAATTAATTTCTTATTATTGTTACGGAGTATAATAGAAAGTATTATATTTAAAAAAAAATGTAATTTGTCTACTTTTACTAAGTTTTTTTTTAATTATACTTGTACGTATGATTTTGGGGGCCGGGGGTGCTGACCTCTACGACCGTTCCGTTCGGCTCACTTGCCTTAATAAAAACATGCATCGTTGTGCAACTAAATGTTAAAGTTATGTTTATTTACTCAAATGCCTTCGCTTAGCTTCTAAAAAACTAACTTATGCTTAAAAATAGCATATACATTTTTCTTGGGGTTTCTCGTTCTGTGAATAAGAATTACATATAGGAATTCAGCGTTTTTTTATTTATGAACGGATTGTAGTGAGAAACTTTAAGTATTAAGTGATGCTTACTGCAATACATTAGTGAAAACCAGAACAAAATCGGTTAAGCCGTTTCTGAGATTCAGTATTTTAAATCGGTCTAACGTCTTGGTAGTTACGTGTGGTATCTAGACTATCGCTGTGGCTACACTTAACCCTCTTATTAAGGGTACTCGTGGCATCTAATATGTATAACCCCGCAATATTAATATTTATTCCCATTTTCATCAACGCCCTTGAAGGAAATAGAGCAGAAAAAACTCTATGCATTTTAAATTCATCTCTCTATACAATGTTTACGAACTTTTTACATTTTTTACACTGTACGAATTTAGTGTATGTTGTGTGTTTCGAATCTCACAGCTATAATTAATTTCGACTGCTTCGTACATTGGACGTCTGCTACAAAAAAAAATGGTAATGTTGTCGTTAATGACTTTACATAGTAAAAATGCTTAATAGACTTAAAATATTGATACCATCTCCATATACCAAAGTGATTGAACGGGATGATTAATATTCAATGTTTAACCATAACCATCATCTGTAATTTACGACAAACGTTAGCGGGACAACGGGGTCAAGAAATTATGACCTCATGTGACAAGGCGAGACCAACCATAAGCCAAATCAAGCGACAGGTTTGATCCCGGCTGGGGCAGCCGGGGCATTTATATGATAGCTAAATGTATGTTCTTGGGTCATGGGTGTTTGTGATGTCTTATTTGTGCACGTCCACCACCTGCAACACAGGGGTGCAGGTCCTAGTGCAGGGGGCGTCAGTTAGTGTGGGTGTGAATATAGAATTATTTAAACTAAATAACAGTAGCGGGTTTAATGTTATTGGACACGAGATGATTAAATTAAATGAGGAGGGGCGTTCAATTCAATATATTCCCTTGTGACAAGCAGGAAGGTCGAAAAAACTCGAAATTAGCAAGACGTATATGTTTGTGAAATTTTGTGAAAAATTCGTATGTAATGAATCACTCTAAAGAGTTGTCACGCAACAAAATTTATGCTCAGTATTATCTGCAATTATGAATGACTATGGCTCATTATATGCAGTGGGAAAAAGTTTCGAATTACTTAATCGCGAAATACTAAATAAACTAAAGCCAAGTGCCCTCTTACTAGCACACACTGAAGGTTTACGTGGTGGAGATGAGGATTCATTTTATTAGTAGAAAATATAAGTATATTTTGTAGTAAGAAAAACTTTGTTACAAAATGGTTAGTATAACACTTTCTTCATAAAGCATACATGAACGTGTCAAACGGTGTCAAAGTTTATTTATCTCAAATCTCAAACACCGGCGACATCAATTTGACATGAATAGATGAAGTCATACACAATATTGACATGGGTATCTATAGTTTGATTTATTGGAAATTCTGTGTGATAAAATTCTATAACAGTAGTGTGTAGTGTGTGTAGCGTGTCGTATGTAATGAATCACTCTAAAGAGTTGTCACGCAACAAAATTTACGCTCAGTATTATCTGCAATAAGTTATAAAGGTAGACAACGCACATTGTAGTATATAATAATTATTATAAGTATTTTATGTTTCACATATTTAATGCGAGACAGCTTATATATTATAAAATTGCATGCGTCATAGCAAAGTCCTATGAAAACTTGGTAGTTATTGTCATGAACGCAGACAAAGCACTCTGAATTTCCATTCTTTAAATATTCTTTTCCATTTCGATTGTTGTTAGATTTCCGAGCAAACATTGAACGGAGACGAAGTGGGTCAACGTTTTAACCGCTCTAGACTCGTTTGTTTGTATTTGGGGTGCATTTGTATAAAAGTATTGAATAATTCACAGCTTCCACATAAGATAATTAAAGTGACATTTAAAGAATGTAAAAAATTGTTGACTTAATTTTTTCTAAACATTATTTAAAATAAGTGTAGAGTATGATATGATAGTGGCTTTTTATTTATCTACCCTCAGATTTAATATTTGAGTTAATGATCGTACAAGTTGCAATATAAGTTTCGCCCTTGTACATTTAAATGCCAATGTAGTAAGCCCTGTAATTGTAAAATAAACCGTGTTTCTAGCCACTCGTTTTGTTTTTATGATACATTTAATTAAACTGAATACAACCCCACTCCCCAAGAAGTAAATATTTCAATTTGAAGAAGGTGAATTCCTTGGTTTCATCTTCTAATGTTAAGAGTGGTATTTTTCTTCAAATTCTAATGGAACCAAACGAGAAATATATCATCTCAAACAAAAAAATAAATTTCCAAATCGGTTAATAAATGACGGTAGTTCTGATTTAACAACCATAAAAAAATTCAAACTAATTAGGTACCTCCCCTTTTTTAAGTCAGTTAAAAAAGGTAAAATGACCAAATAGTTGGTCTATATTGCATATGAGCAAAAGTAAGCCCGCTCCACGAGAACTTATCACCGTAAGGGCTACATAACGCTATTGAAGATGTTATCTAGTTAATAAAACATGGTGAACATGGTCAATTTTTTTTTTCTAGGTGCTCTCGGGTCTCTACGTGGGGAACTACAGAGACTCGAAAGACCCTGTGCAGTTGGATAAGTTCAAAATAACACACATACTCTCCATCCATGACGCCGCAAGAAGACATCATTCGGTGAGTATTTAAAAATATTTTGATTAATTTCTAAAAATTTATATTACTTATTGTTCAGTTTTCTAAATTTAGCCATTGTATACATCAATAATTTAAAACATACTACTTACACACTAATTCGTAATGTCCTTTGGGGATTTACCGAGCGAGTCATATATTAAATTAGTTTTTAATTTAAATTACATTAAATTATTTGATAACCCGCCCACATAATTACACACGAAACTATTGTTACTGGATTTATCATACGTTTCATAATTTTTCTTATTTATGTTTTCATGTCTAAACATTCTGCGTGCATATCTCCATCTATTGGTACCCTTAAAAATCTATGATGTAGTTTTTTAATATTATCCCTTTAAGCTAAACATACCGATACTTCCTTTTATACTAAGTAGTGATACTTAATATTCTATCTGTCAGCTTTTCACGGTCTACTGCTGGACGCACGCTTCCCCTAATTAGCAAAACTCCACCCGTCCTGTACCCTCTGAATCCAACGGCTCCCTATCGTTTTCTTCAGGTCGTGGATCCACCTGATCTGAAGGCGTGGACGCCGTTCGAAGACTTTTTTCCCCATCGATTATCAGTCCTTCGTACGATGTGCCCTGCCCATAGCCACTTCAGCCGGCTAATTCTGCGAGCTATGCCGGTTACGTCTGTTCGTCAACGAATGTCATCGTTACGAATATTACCTAGTACCGATATACCTAACATAGCTCTCTCCATAGCTCGCCGAGTAGTTTTGAACTTTTGAATGAGAGCAACAGCAAAAGATCATAATATCTCGGATCCATAGGTCATCACTACCAACACACATTGCTCGTAAAGGTACGTTTGACTGCATGCACTGTGGAATATCGAATGAGAACATATGTCTGAGTTACGTCATATTAGGTTTTCATAAAAGTAATTCTGCTTCAATAACCGAGGATATTCGTACAGATAAAAATATTAAATTCGTTAACATCGCCCAAATAAAGCAACACAGTATTTAATTTATTGTGTATGAAATGTTAAATACCAATGTGCTTTGGAGCGAAGCACAATTCAGAATTTAAAAGGTTGCTTAATTCTAGTGCTTAAAATTTAAATCGCACTGACTCAAACAAGCTCCCTCAGCGAACAGGGTATACAGAAACTTGAAACGAGCTTTATGAATATTCATAAATCAACGTAGCGAATTACAAAGCACAAACCAAAAACGTCACATTCATCAACGAATTTCACGTGCATTAACATTGAGACGGTGTTTAAAACCATGTCTGTAATTTAGATCATCGATAGGGAACTTTTCACATGTTTAAATAGTTTTTCTGTTTTTTTTTTTTTTATCAAAAAATAGACTAGACTCAGTGTAATTTCATAAACGATTAAACAATATCGAATAAATATCGATATTTTGATCCGTTGAAATATTGAGATTGTTGAAAGCCAGTTAGACCCAGTTATCCATAAGAATTACCAGGACCTTTAAATGAAAACGTTTGTTAAGTATTCATTTTAATAGTATTGTTTGTAGTTTTAAACATTGCCTTTCTCACTACCTGTTTTTTTACATTACCGGGATGGGGGAAATTTTAAAAGACCCTACCATCATTTACTTATTATGGGTTATGTCGAATTATTAGCCGGTAAATTTCCCTTGGCAGCAAATGACGAAATAAAAGAATCAAATGATGATTTTCATATCAAACCTACATGTCATCCAATGTGACTACTCGCTCGTAACTACACTACATTCTAAAACATTCGCTCCGTTTTCTTGATTCTCGTATACATAGGGTTTAGCCTCAAAATATCTAACTTTCAGACTGGCATATGACTCTCAAAAATACTTACTCCTAAAAGAGTGTTTAATTGGTCTCTAGGTGTGAACGTTAGCCCTCCGAATATCGAAGAATTCAATAAAGCAATTAACGATCACTCATCCATTCTCCATCGTCCTCGTCATCATACACTCGACGATGACTTCAGAACGATACACTAATCTGGCTGTGAGCCCTTCAATTTGCACTTACAGCCAGTAAAAGTAATGAATCCATCCAAGGTTAGTGCTGTGCTGTTTATATGTAGATAGGTACATAATGCCGCAGCGCTATTACA
Organism: Agathymus mariae mariae; assembly: GCA_018251895.1. Taxonomy (NCBI): domain Eukaryota; kingdom Metazoa; phylum Arthropoda; class Insecta; order Lepidoptera; family Hesperiidae; genus Agathymus; species Agathymus mariae. Next base: position 5,242 of record DWPT01003745.1, read on the forward strand.
TCATCTGATTTACGGGGCAGGAAAAGCGAGTTTTGTGTGTAAGCATATTTCGATTTCCGTTTTCTGAATGTTGTATTATCTTTAACTAATTGTAACTAACATTTATTTACAAAATATGTCTTTATGACAACTATGAATAACAATTTGATCAACATACGACTTAATACATAGCTGCAATTCGCGTTAAACGAATAAAGATTTAAGTGATAGTTTCGCAGACTATATCGAAAGAATCATTTGTAGGTTAAACAAATATTCGAAGAATATTTATATACAATACTAAACAGTATTTTTGTGCTTATACAGTATGAAACTAGTTGGCCCGGCGTTTTTCTGCAATATATTCTCGGAACTAGAAGGCAGAGCCACCTATACCAGGTTCAATTGGAAAACAAATCAAAACCAACCAGTCAATCAACCAAATAATCCAGCTTTTAACGATAGGCTTAGGTTACATACAAGCGGACAGAAAAATATTATAAAGATAAATTATAAATATGGCTTACACTAAAGTCCTTACAGGTGAATGGTAGAAATGTCACGTTTAATCGTTATATTCAACCAGTTTTCTAAAGCAAAATTGACAACAATATATTTGTTTTCTATAGCTTCGGACCGCTTATAAAATTGGAACATTGATTTTATCGTAAATAGAGTGGCTAAGCCATTTTCAAGTTTATTGTGTCCCTCCAGAGGCCTAATTTTATCGGATCGAATTTTCGTCGGTACGCCTGAGGCGCCAGTTTATTTTACTACCCTCAGTAAATTGAAAAGCCTAATGCCGACTAATACATTTAGCAACATACAGAAACGTAAACCAGGAATTTAGTCTTAAGATGCCGTAATTCTTATGCCAAGTTTAATTCAATAACCGCATAATTGTTTACTGTTAATGTGCGGAAAGTAAATTATTAATATTAACAGTTGTAGATGCTAATTTCGCAGATGGTAGATAGATAGGGATCTTTACCTGGTTAGCTAGCTATCCTCGTAGGCAACACCGCAATGTTTTTAACCAGTAGAACCGCTGTTGCCCCGGTCTTTTCTTAGCTGACATGGTGGCGACACCGCTAGTGGTGCGTGGTGCGACCTCGGACTATCATTTAATACGTCCGCTTGTTTGCCGACTGTTACTATAAAACTAAATAGGTACGTTTGCCCATTCTGAACTGATTACCATTACCTATCTGTTTGTTTATTCTCGTCTCGTAATATTTCATTAAATGTACATCAAATATAAAATGAAAGTTAAAGTGTGTACAACAAAATTCAATTTGAACTCTTATTCCCAGGACAAACACTACCTCTGCATAATGGCGTCGGACTCACCGGATCAGAACCTCACTCAGTACTTTAGTCTGTGTAATGATTTCATACACGCGGCGCGACTTCGAGATGGAAATGTCCTCATACATTGGTGAGTACCCTGGGCTATAAATTACGCAAGTTTATTTTGCTCCATAGTGTGCTAGTTGTTATAATTTTAATAAGCAAGTTGAGTTGGCATATCAAGTAGAATTATCTAAGAATATATCCCGTATAATGGCATATGAGCACCTAATATCGCGTGCCCCGTCTGCTCGTTAATCTACTCTTAATATCAACAAAAACATTAAAATTTCGCTTGGCACACAAAGTCACTACCAACTAGGCTATATGGTCGAATTGAAAATTGATGGGTATCTTATATGGTTTGAAATAATATCTGACAAAAGGTAAATTTTAAATTATTTCTTATGTAATAACTCCATAAAAATTAAAATTGTGAATAAATTCTAGACTTAATAGATTTTTTTAAATGAATTTTTTCATGTATTTATTTTCGGGTTTGTTGGATATAGGCGGTTATCGGTTGTAATGTGGGCTAAATTGGAAATAAACTTCACACGCCTTTGAGAACGTCATGGTAAACTTACTCGTACTTACGACGTCCTCCTTTGGCGTTTTTCTAATTATTTCTTTATATTCAATAGGTATGTACTGTAATAGGCACATTAAATTAAATCAATGTAATAGTCCCGGCATGTGGAAGACCGCCGTTCTACTCACCGAACTATCGTTACTAGATAATGGACGTAGAGAACCAGTAAAAAGTCATTAATTCGGTGAGTGCTCCTACTTCGCCGCGTCGCGTCGGCTGAGTTCCATTTTGCCGTGTGGTTATGTGCTCATGCTTCGTAGCTTCGGGCATAATGGGTCGGTTCACTTTCATATCGCAGTACCTTAATTCCGTCTTATATATCAAATATGTTTTTGAGTCGAGATGTTCTGATCGTGTTATAATATTTACGTTGTTAAGATGTTACTGTGGCACTTACAAATATATACTGGTGATATTTTTATATAATCTGTGGCAGATGGACTTAAAAAGACCACTTCTGGTAATTAATTTTCAAACTATAACGGGAACTCATTATTTTTGTGTTTTTACCGATATGTTGACCTAATTAGATGGCTCATGATCACGGCAAGATTTCGGTGACGGGGAGAAACTCTTGGCAGCTGCTAACATTTGGCTCGAAATATTAGTAAAAATAAAAAGTACAAAAAACGTGAGTACCCGTTACAGTTAAAATCTATAATGTCCGCGGTGATATAAGTTTAAAATGTTATGTTCTGTTGATATTTTCTCATAGTAGAGTAGTAATATCAGCCCGCTAATTAGAACATAATTGATATAATCGCTGGAACATTAAAAATTTATTAATTACGTAATACTTTCACCTTAAACTTTCCATCACAAATTACGCAGAATTGAATTCAGACCATGCCTGTTGCCTACACAGCTTTGCTTGCTTTATTTTTCATACAAAGTTTAGAAAACTTCGTTCATTATGGCCTCCTATGGACAGGGTAATGGTGGAAGTCCCTGGTACGTACCCAAGACATTATATACCCGAGCAGACTGATCACCTGATGATAATTGAGCGTTGCCGCTCACGGACGTCCTTACCACCTAAGTTGTCACATACACGTTGCCGTGCGGGCGATCCGCTTCTTACTTGTTCCTCGACACTGCGACTGAAACAAGCAGGAAACATTTCACAATTGGTTGTGGAATGAGGTTGGTAGTTATGCAGGTAAAAAACGCGACAATCAAGCACGAGTATCAACGAGATCTAATTAGGTTATAGTACAACGCCCAGCTAATTCTAGGAACAAGAGTTCACCCTAACCTCGTCCGTTTTTAAGTACATAAATTACAAGCAAAGCAATTTGTTTTGGACTCCAGAATTGATAGATATTCTAAAATCCCTTATTAAAATCTGAAATTATTAATTAATTTTGAGTTAATTCTCTTCTCACCATCTTTGTTATTTACTGGAGCGTGGGAAAAAATCCCTTATCAGTAAATCATAAATAAGCATCGTAATTACAAAAGTTAAAATTGAAATATGAACAAACTTTCAACCCTTTTTTTCTTAACTCCCATGGCGAATATTAAATGCGAATATAATTTGGTTACCATAAGTGGTTAACTACAAATTGAAAAATAAATAAATATCTTAATACCTAAAAAATATACGACTTACTTTACTTACTGATATAGCTTTCACTATATGACCCAATTCATTATGAAAATGCTGATTAATTCCATCTCGACGGAAACGAATGCAAGATAATTTTGCATCCATTCATAGAGGTATGGAGAGACGAGTCCATTGAATAATTGAACAAATCTATTAAATGAATACAAATAAATGATAAATAACTCAGTGGTTTCTCACTGGCTTGAAACTCGGTTTCCCACACGAGAGCCCCGGCTTCGAATTCAGCACCTCAAATTTTTCAATGTTGTCTGCCTATTAAAAACTAGAAACTGGCTCTAGCTTCCCTTCAGAAAATCTATGCCTTGTTGACATATAACACTCGCATCGGAAATTTTATTATTTTTATCAGGCATTGAATAAATTTCATGTGTCCAATTTTATTGTTCTATGGGTTGATATGGTAGGTGAGGATCGAGAAGGAGGGTCGTACACGGACACACAGAAAAACTCTGTCTATATCGAAAATTTATTAAAATTTCCAAAATGTAAAATTAGAATTTAAGATGTTAGAATAATCGACTTACTTTGGTGAAGAAAACATCGCGAGGAAACCGTACCCGAGAGTTCCTCACAATTTTATCGAATGTGTGTGAAACCTACCAATCCGAATATGTCAGTCTATAAATCTGCTAAATTTGAAAGGAATCTCAAGCCCATCATACTTTTTTCTTCTCCGACGATGCATCAGTAATGCCTCTGGTGTTACCAATGTCCTTGGGCGAAGGTGACTACTTACCATTAGGTCATTCATCTGTCTTTTATCGGCCGTTACATAAACGAAAAACAGTGGACAAAGTTAATATAAAGCTGATAGTTTTACTCATGTCAGCTGTGTTTTCTAATCTAAATCTACTTCTTTTGCAAAATTTTCAAGGTATTTAATTAATGTAATATATTAAAAGCTTAATAAAATTAGGTAAACTATTTTTGGTGACCAAATTAAATCTAAAATAACTTATTCGTATAGGCACCTACAACTAGTAAGTAATACACATAGTATGAACGTCATATTTGATGAAATTACCGTTTTGGAATGTCGGTTTAATGTGGAGGAGAAAAAAAAAACGAAGGATAATCCTTTGTCAAAATTATGGCCATAATTGCCATAACTTCTTATGCTAAGAGAAAACCCAAGCCAAAAACTGGGATATGTTTATTATAAGTTTAATATAGCAAATATTGTAATTAAAGCGGATACAAAACATTGTATGTTTATGCCACTCAGGAGAATTATCCTACACAAGATTCTTGTTAAGTTATTGATAAAGACACTCAGTATCGTGATATCTAAATATATGCTAATGCCTTTATGGAGCTTCAATCCAAACAGTTTTGGTATGCGCTAATATCTTTCCATGCAGTGATAGGAGAAAGCCAAATACGTGCCCAATAATTCAGGACACACTAGAAAGCTCCGTTTATCGAGATGAATAATGGAATTTAGTTTATCGGCAGCAAAAAATAAGTTTACATTTCAGAATACTATGAAAAACAAAGTTATGTCCAAAGTTGCTCAATTTAAATTACCATTAATTTATGTATTTAATCCAATTTGTCTCAAGAGCGATTTGAAATTCTATCACCTAATATTTACCGCATAGTTCTACATACATACTGATGGACATGATAACCTTTAAAAGTTTTCTTCGTTTGTGTATTTTCTATGAACGGGTTTGTAATGTGACGGTGCTGGTTTTCAGTCTGGCAGGAATGTCGCGCAGCGTGACAGTCGCAGTGGCGTACATCATGTCGGTGACAACACTGACATGGCGGGAGGCGCTGAAGGTGGTCCGGGCCGGGCGAGCTGTTGCCAACCCCAACCTCGGCTTCCAGAGGCAGCTGCAGGACTTCGAAACGTACAAACTTGTAGAGGTGCACTTTTGGAACATTGTTTTTAACTCGATGGTTTATATCACGATTATATTCACTTCACAAGAAACATTATACACACTGGTAACAAGCAATTGTTTATATGAAGTATAAGTTAATTTTATTCAGTTTTATCATAGTTGTATACCGGTTGTCTATTTAGTTCTTTGTGGTAATTGTGTCAAGAATTAACAATTATGGCCGTAGTTCGTCCCCTAGAAAAACTCACTGTTCACTATATATGTATACATCTACCGAGGAAACCTTCGCACCTGCACGCACCTTTATTACTGAATCCTTTCAAACCGGAATATCTGAGAGTTCTCCATAATGTGCTCAAAGCTCGTTGACCTTTTCCTCTGACAATTCGACAGGCAACTTGTGTTTAGCTGTGGGGAACGTGGGGTAGTAATGATCGTGTCTTACATCTGGCAAATTTTTGTACCCTTAAGCCGTAATTTCCGGGACCATTTCAGTGTATGAAATATAGATACCTGTACTCATGCGCACACGGGCATTAGTGTAACTGTGTGTGTGAACTGTGTAAAATAATGTTGTGGCCGTATTTTGAGTTTGGTTGACATGTCAAATAGTTCATTGGCCGCGTTAGCGGTTAATCTGTAGTTAATATCAGATGAACTACATACTTGTTTCCAACTTGCATAAAAATGAGTCCGTCTACTTCACCTTAATACATTTTATGAATTTATTGTACAAGTACACTGTTTGAACAGTTTTTCTAATAAAGTCAGATTCTTTTTCTTTCCAAATAATTAATAACTTTGATTTTGAGGGTTATCTCTATCATGACCTGTATGTTTGTTCCTGGTTTATAAAAAAAAATTAAGTCATATTGAAAGAACAAAATATTTCATTCTACCACTTTTGCTTTTTACAGTCCAAATAAACAAATTGCCTACTGGAACGTTTTTAGTTAGTAGATACGTCAACATGGTTTCGTGTTTCTTAAAAAATTGAAGTGAAAACACTAATTTTAGACAGATATCGGGCTTACAGTAGATACAAATATGCAACTCAATGACATACTTGAACGCTTTCAGTTAGTAGGTATATGAATTTAATTTAATGTTCCCTTAAAGGGTAATATGTAAAACAGAGAACACGGGATATTATAATTTATTATAATATCTTACGATCGCCTTCAGTCATTAATCAATAATCTATCACCTTGCCGTGCTATGGATAGCCCGGTCTCGGTTCACTTTGGGAATAAATTATCAATAAGTATTTAACATCACCTATATATAGTGGGTGTGTAGAAATCATGAGTTAGACCCGCAGTGCAATTTAAGTGTAAAGGCCGAATATAACAAGATGACTTCGTTCGTTGATTAACTCTGTAACATTGCACTTGAAACACTAAAAAAGGTTTTACGGTTATATTTTGCAACGTAAGCTAGTTAGGTTATGAAGAATCTTATCTCCTATGAGTGCCGCCTGCAGTAAATTGAGTGGTACCCAACGACCTTCAACAAGAGAACAGAGACCATGTAATGGGTTGACGTCCCCGTAGACCAGTTGAGACCCTGCGGGGCTCGATAGCTGTGTAGATATATACTAAGATAAACGACAGACTACTAGGTCAGTTTGTGGCCAGCAGGTGACCTTACCTGCCGAACGAAGGATCTAAAGTTTGAAACGCGGCTGAAGTAGATATTAAAGTGAAAATATTTATTCTGCGGTCATCTACCATTATGATACCTTAATTGCGTATGTATAACAGGAAATCCGGGAATGCGGGAATGGATATCAGGGAGCGTGCATTATTTATAACACAATTTTAGATCCATTCCCAGCATAGACCCAGTTTCACTACTGGCTGGTCCGTCTAGAACCACTATATTGTGTGAATATATATTGAATACGTATAACGATCAGTCATATCGTTCAATGTTTACACAGTCATGTAACGCCCTCACGATTTTATATAAGTATATGTACATATTGAATGTATTTCTGCAACACCTTCGCCACCATAATTAAACGAAGCTCGACTGGCACAAAATGCTTTTACCATTATGTACGGCTTTGTGTCGTGTAAAACCTAAAGTGTTAAAGGGTTAACGACATGTAATTTTTTTATTTTAATATTTCCGCAGCTACGCTTTGCGACTTCGTCGTCGAGTATGTTTGGCTACAACAATAGCATATCTTTCTTCTGGACAGTACAATGAAAGTTGCAGAAGTTTTGTAAGACCCTGAGGCAGTTTGAGACTCCAGCGGCTGCGAGTCTTTACAATTTGAAACAATGAAAAGTTTTCATTAATCAAACTCACAGTCTCAATGCTCTTTTTGTCTCCTTCGTATTTTAAGGACGCCCACTTGTGCAATTCTTACGAGTAAAATTACACGAATTGTATTTTTTATTATGCACGCACTTAAATACTCATCAGTCTATCTAAAGTATTAAGAAAATGTAAGTTTAATAGTTTATTTATTTTTATTAACAAAATCACACCTCTTATTAGACAATGTTTCATATATCATATATGTCAATGCAGCCATTTACGGTCTTAAATTTTTTAACACATAAACTATATTTATACGTCTGTCATTAAGGTATTATTATTGTCTACATATTAATTACAATTGCATTCAATATTCCTATATTATCATATCATCATCGTTATATGCTAGTGCGTGGAGAATGTGTATTGCACTTGCATATGTGTGTGTGTTAATGTAATGCAAATATAAAATAATTACAAATATACATAAATGATAATTCAATTGTATACATAAATATAGTACATTGTACGTGGGTTATTTATTTAAAACAATATCAGCACGATAATTCAGTAGTAAATAATATAATGTATTTTACCAAATTCAATTGATAGATATAGATAGAGTTAATAGACTAACCGTAATACCTATTACTACAATAATGTCATCGCGGATGCAGCAGTGGGTTTAATTTGTGAGATTACAGAATTATATGATTTTAAATATACATTACTGCGGACATTTTACATTATTTCAACATAACAGTCTCGCCAAGATCATGAACAATTGTCAATTGGCTCGAAAACAGAAAAATCGTGAGTACCCGTTACAGTAAAAATTACAGAATTACCAGTTGGGTTTTGTTGTTCAGCGGTCTTGGACCATTCATACTTTTTGATTTTTTTTTGTTGACAGTACAAATCAAATAACTAATTTTAAGCAATGTTATGCCAGATGTTACAATTCAATAGTTTGAACTAGTTTCTCGAACTTTTGCAGTTTTAGTTTACTGATTCGAACCTTGAAAATGATCAATTATTTTTTACCATTTAACAACTGTATTGTGTTCGGTCATGAAGGAAAGACGACGGCTCAAGGAGCGATATCCAT
>DWPT01003746.1:0-14017 GCA_018251895.1 Agathymus mariae mariae
TGAAGCGATGGCGTAGTTTGACGTTCGAAAAGTGTTTGTAAAAACCAACTTCGAATAAAATATTATTTCATTTCAATCTATGAATCATATAAATTTCATTTCATATTTCATCAGTATATATTTTTCTGTTTCCAAATTCAATTTCATTTATTGATTAGATTATAACTGGTACATTTGTGCACGTTGATTTTTTGCTATTATTATTATTTACGAAAGCAGCTTTATTATGGATAAAAGACAGAGTAATCCTACGATTACAGATACAGAGTAATTTACGATAAGCCGCTATTATGGCCATGAGAAATTGACAAATTAAATTATCTTAGGATTTAAATGAATTTAAATATAAAATTAATTAATTTAATATTATACACATAACGCTCAACCTAAAATGGTGGTTCCTCACGAGTTCTCTAAACGTGAACAATCCGTGTTAGAAATCATTAACTGCGCAGTGTCTGAATCAAAACTGCAATTTGAAACCATCGTTTCTAATTAATGTATAGTGTATCAACTTTGCATAATCACGAGTAAACATTTAGTTCATTTATTTATTTATCCATTGCTTGAGATCAACAAAGTTAATGGCTGTAATTTCTGTTTCAATGCAAGAAAAAGAGCTTTACAATTAAGCCGGGAGAATCAGTCACCTATATAACATTAATCAATATTAAACATATTTTTTTCAATCAAAAACCTTTAATAAAAAATATTTAAAATTAAATTTGACAACCCTAAGCATCCGACAGCACGAAGACCTATTCCCGTCACGCGCGCTTCTGCAAAGCATATTAGCATCGCCATCGCGGCTGCATATGCCAATCTGCACGACCTCGACGGTATCGTTGAGTTTTAAATATATACCAGCAACTGTCGCTGCCATCGGAGGATGTTTATAAGGTTTTATAGGACTTTGAAGTTGAGTGACGCCTTCCGCTTGTGAATGGCGTAAAAAATTCTCAAGAGAAAAGAAGTTGAGTAACTATGAATTAATCCGACTGGCGTATTCAGTGTCTTGACTTGAAATTTTGCTCAGAATTGAATGAAGATCCAAAATTATTGGCATCAAAAATTTCACATAACGTAAAAAAATATATTATTATGTTTTTAATTATATATTTTATCACAACACAGTATAAAACTAAGTGTTTGGCTATATTTTTATTATTAACAATAGGCAGATTGATTCACGAGAAGTATTTTAGTATGCATGAAACATTTATAAAACTTACAATTTATGTATAACATTATAAAAAGGTAACAATTATATGCTTGTGATAACTAACTCTGAACACATTGTCTTGACCTTTCACCTTGAGCAAAGCTAGGACAGGTAATTAAGATCTAAACAACAAAATAAATAATTCATGTACGAATAGGTACAAAACTATAGACAACCTACATATGTAGGAGGTATTTATTAAGAAAGGAACTTGCAACTTTTTTATAATCAAAACCAACTATTTGAACCTACTGAACTGAATTGTTTGGGACGTGAGAAACTTACCTACGGCAGAAAATGTAAAATATTTTATTCACTAGTCATCTAAATATACAATTAAAGAATTGTCGATGGACAATAGAAATGTGAATTAATTTACTAAATGTCTTAACGAACATAAAATGATCCTTATATAATACATTACTATAAAGAAACCATTATTTCTCATAATTAGCAAAATGTTAGTTTTTCAAGACATAATGTTACAAAACAAATTATTTTAAATTAACATTAATTGCATACTATATCACATCAACATTATGAGCCAAATTAAAATTTAATGAGAGTGTAATAATGTGCAGTCTGGTTGGCGGCGTTCATTACATATCCATCATGCGCTCATTACCGTCACCGAGACTGGTTCCATCGTGACGACCCGTACTTCTGATAGGCGGACGGCTATACCTATGCTAATCTAGTTGGTCTTACCGTTACACGGTATTAAAGTACCCAATAGCAGCCTAATGATTAGGCATTTTCAAGTTATTAACTAGACAATGCTAGAGGTTTCACCCTTGTGCAATGTCAAAATGAGATGGATTAGTATCGTCAGTGGCAATGCATATTGGGTTTGATAATCTTTATTTGTTGTCACGTCTTGATTACTGTGCTGGTGGATTGCCAATCAACTGATCGACTGGCACATGGCAACATTTCACTGACACATGCTTCTATTACGAAGTCCGTATTCTAGGTTAATAGATTTTGTACAGTTTAAATTTCATTAAAACTGAATAATGTTAAGTAAATAAATATGGACACTCAATGAAATAAAAAACTTAATTATTAAATGCAACAGGTCGATAACTTATTGTAGGACAATTATAACATTATCTACGAATTCACTTATAAATTTTCCGTAGGTGATAACTTTTCTCCTACAGCGGGAATAGATCTTTATCCTGTGATGCAAAGTATTTTAAATATCTATCGAAAAAGTAATGCTTCAATATGCTTAGTATCATTTCCATCTGTATAGTAGTATCTTTATAATGCCATGATAGACAGACAATAGTTAAAAATATACATTTTGGTTTCCATTTGGACACGATAATGGTAGCTGATCAGGCCACTAAAGAACCTGACACCATGCACAAATACCGCCGGGATCAAACCGGATATAGAGCCCAACGACCTCCAGTAGACGGACCGTTCGCTATAGCCTCATCTGTCGGTCAGCAGGGTGCAGCGCGATCATGGCTTGGTCTCAAAGATGAATGGAGCCCCTTATACCTCCAAGATAGGTCTAGACCATAGAATTTATGGGAACTTCAATTCAGTCCTTATTTTGAAAAATATATGAATTGGAGACAAGATTTCATGAGAGTTTATCTGCATTAAAGACCACTAGTGTCAATAAAATCTATAAGTTTTAAGTCACCTTCAGTTTTAAGATTACTTCATTAAAATAATTAACATAATAAGCTTAACATAATAATATTTTTACTTAGGCAAAGAAATCTATGTATACTGCTTTATTCTAACAAAGTTTATTTAAATATAATTGTAATACTTACCTAACCTAATACTTACCTATATTAATAAGTCTTTTGACTTTCATAACCTCAATTCAACCTCGTCCTTCCGTTGTTACTGCAAAGATAAAGTTATAATTAAATCAACTTATAATTAATAACTACGTTTCCCGGGGTCACATACCGACTTCTTTATTGAGCAGAACGAACATTTTCCATGATAACTAAATCAGATTATGTTGAATAAACCTGTTATAATTGGTAAAAATGAAATAATAGTAAGTTCGTATCTTCATGTGAATATAACGTCAAATAAAAATATAAAAAAAATCTCTTATTTATCTACTAAAAGTATTATTTTACGTTCGTTCGTTTAATAGAAAGGTTAATCAGTTTCTCCCAAAAAGTATGTAGAATCGTACACATATATTGTTCTTTTATTTATTTCTAGGATTCTTTACAAAGGCACTGAAACTCAAAAATATATTTGGATACATCATCACAGCAATTAGTACAAAATCTCGAATAGTAATTGTTGAGCGGAGTACAGTTCAAAATTAGGTTTTCCTACTGGTATTATGGTAAAACCGCAAGGTTCACGGCCTCACGCTAAGAGGAAATGAACATGTTCTGGTATTTGTGCCAAAGACCTTTACACTCGGTTCGTAATGGCGGAGCTTTCTTCTCGAATTATATCCTAAGGTCGCCGTAATCCCACAGCGAGTCCGAGGACATCGTTTTAATCATACAGCTTCGTTAGTTGATAAGGTACGTTTCGAATCGTTTGAGAAAAGATAGATAGAATTACGTTTATTGTACTAGTATTTTAGTCTATTAATAAGTTAATGAGCAGTTAATTTTATGTAATGGAAAAACGGAATTGTCAAAAACAAATAAATTAATAAGCGGTCATGAACTCATGCTCTCACACTAGGATTTCCAGTGCGAGTGACGACATCATTTCATCATGACAACCCACAACGTCCCGCTGCTGGGTCCCGGTCTCCCCTCACAATGAGAAAGGTTGACAACATTATGGAGAACATTAAGAAGTGCAAATTTCCTAACAATGTTTTCCTTCAACGAAGCAATACGTACATAATTAGAAACATTAGAGGTGCCTGTAGGATTCGAAGTCGCATCTCCCGTGCGGGATACCTACGTTTCAACCACTAGGCTATCACTGATTGGCACGACTGAGTAGCATAGAGATACTCAAATGCGACAGAAAAAATATAATTGCATAAAGTAAATTTTGAGGTGTAAGGCTCCATAGGTCTGAGCCAAACTTCTTTGATCATGGTGCATCCTGGTGAACAACAGACGGAGGTATGGCGAGCGATCCTTGTTGTTGGAGGTCGATGGGCTCTATGCCACCCGTCTAGTCTATTAGCTACTACCTACTACTATCTTTTGGAATAAATTTTTCTTATTATTATCTTTTGGAATTCAAATGAAATTTTTTATGTGTTTCGCTTGCAGTGTAGCAGAGCCAATACTAAATGAGTCCTCCACTAGCATCTTATCCGGCACCATCTTATCACGTGTTGGTGATGGCTTTATTGTCATGAACGTCAATAGGTTACGGTGATCATTTAGAACTTGGTAGCCTGTCAGTTGGTTTGTCATATACATAGCAACCATTTGTCTGTCATATGAAAATCAACCCCGGTCGCATGTCAAACACAGGAGCGCTTGGAGCAAGCGATCAGTGCCATGAAATTTACACACATTCATAAATGTTATCATGTAACTCTGATGTAACCACAAATAAACGACTTTTGATTTTTTTAATTACTTTCGACGGGTAAATTAGACATAAAATATATAAATTATAAAATATTTTTTTTTACCTTCACTCATTTTATTTATACGAAAATTCTTTACATCTCAAATTTTAGCAGAAAATTGAATACATTTTCAGTATATAACGCTATTACACAAGTGAGATTCAAGCTTAACGGTATTATTTTGTATAGTAAGTTTTGTATAAAGTTCATGTCTGTCCGAATGCGACAATCTCAAACATTTCTACACGTATATTCATTTTATTCAGTTTTTCATCGTTTATACGTTTTACGGAACTCGAGAAACATGACACAATGTTCTAAAAAGTACCACGACCACATGACCGACAATGGCGACCCATTATAGCCGCGGAAGCAAATGGCGACAATTGTCATAGGTATTTGTAAAATTTCTTTTTTTACTTGTAACATTTGTGTTTTGTATGTATTCAAGTACGTGTTACATAAACGACATTGGTTTAAACGCCATTTAACATATTTCTGTAACCCACCAAAAATTAAATGTCCGACTTTAAGTCATATGTAGCGGAACAAAAATTAAAGTAGATTACGGATTCTATTTACGTTTATCTCGTCTCTGTTGACCAAAGAAAGCTAATGATACCAATATTTTCTACTTAAGTTAGTGCAATAGATGCCAGTGGGTGGCGGTGACCTCTTGGCATCGTATGGGAATCTGCTTATTTGACGTGTTTTAACAAAAGGTTTCTTAAAAAAAAGTGAACAAATCTATCATCCGAAATTTATACACAGGTGGTAATAAATCACATTAACTTGTGTCATACGTCACGTGAAATCATTTAATGATGCCTAGGCAAAAATCATTTTATTTATGCAATGCTGATAATTACTTTATAAACGGGTAAATATTGTAAAGTTAATTTCTTGGTTTCATTTTCTATTTTTCTCCTTTAGGGATTGTACTTTTCCACCAAACTTATATGGCACCAAACGGGAAGTATACACTCAAACACAAAAGAAACTTTTCAAATCGGTTAGTAAATGAGGGAGTTCTGAGAAAGTAAACATAAAAAATACAAACGATTTGAAAAAAAAACTTCAAGGATGTATTTTTTCAAATAACACAATACATAAGTACAAATAATATCATTATATCGATATTTGCTTACGTTGACAAATCTAGATACCGTTATTAAGCAGCCGGTAGGCAGTTGCATGATAGTTATTGTAATATCTATAATCTTATATTGCAATCTATATCGATACTTTTGAGCATAAAATAATAATTCTCACTAGTCGGTCAATGACACTACATGGTGGCGGTACACCTACAGAAGGGTGTAGGCTGGTCCAGACTGGTTCTAGAACCGGTTAGGTCATCACAGGTTTCTCAAGTTCTTAGAAAATAGAAAAAAAATTTATGGTCCGCTTATTATATTTACAGAAATATGATTTTATAGGTAAACACAAACGGTTAAAAATTAAAAATCAAACGAACTTACTCGTATGTGATATTGGATTGTTATTAAGTGATGTGATTGTTTCGAGACACTAATTAAATATAATCAAAAATTATATTATAAAATTAAAAATTAATTAAGAATTACAGATAATTACCAATTGGAGAAATAAAGTTCAGTTTCGCCTTCTACCAAGTTTTCACAATTGCAACCATTATATTGGAGTCCAGGGTCCATACCTATGAAAAACTCGTATAGTAAGATTAATATCTGTGATCTGGATTCATTTTTAAGTTTGTTATTATGAAACTTGACAAGTTTCTAAGCTCCTTCTCTTTTACCTGTGGACTTCGTACATTAATGTATATGGTAGCGGGACATTTCCAAGACATCTAAGAACTTTCAATTAATTCCGTTATATTACAGATTTACTGTGCAATAAAAGAAATACAGTCAAAAAAGATATAAGATTTATTTACAAATCGTTTCTCATGCAGCTCATGGAGTTATAAGGAGTTGAGATAAGCGTATAAGCTTAATGCCATCAAAGATTCCTCATAACAAGGATCTTCTTTTTCACTTGGTGTTCACGATTGGTGACGGCTGTAAGGCCAAACCAAATAGGTCATGACATAGCGGTCTCGCCACCGTTATCTACGAAATGGCACATCGCCAGCACACAATAATTTATACACAATAATGTTATATCTACATTTTGCCCACAGATTAAAAGAAACCCTGTTTACTTATACCACATATAAGTATGTTTGATAATCCAGAGTCAATAGGGGTTCAATTTTGCTCTCATTTAAAATTTTCTATCTACGTATCCCATGCTTCATTAGAAGAAAACAATATCTGAGAATGCTGTTGTTCTTAAGGTAATCCTTAATTTTCATCTCTTTTAACTGTCTCACGGTTAGGTTTGAGTCTCTTATCAGCTTATTACGACCCCTCTCAGCACAATACAAAGTATACCGGCCGTATGATGAATGGCAGACTTATACACTTCTGAGAACATTATACAGAACTCTCTGGTATGTGGGTTTCCACGAAGTTTTCTTTTATCTAAGCCAGTGACAATTATTTTTAATCCACACATAATTCAAAAGCTGGTGGTGGGTATAGGTTTTGAATTAGGTTGTACCTTGCGGGAGATTAACATTCCAACTAATAGAGGTAAGTCTAAAGTATCATGCCTATCCGCTTGGTCTAGAACCCACTTACTCTTACACGAGACCAGCCAGAGTTCAGCCGAGAGACGATTACGGGATGTGATGGTGATTACCGAAGTTGATAGATCTTTTTACATTCTGACTTTAATAGAAGCTAGCTACGTTCCATTTCGTTAGATTAAAGCAGAATATGCACCTTCCGACGTCATACAAATAATCCGAATTTATAAATGCGATTTTAGACAACTCTCGAACATTTTGTTGTAATCGTAAATCAAAATAAGATCGTAGACTTCATGATACAGTACGTCATGAACCCAACGGAGGATGTTCGATAAATTGGAAGATAGAGATCGGGTTTAACAACCCATCTGATAAAGTTTAACCCTTAGCAGATGTTGTACAGAAATTAAATATGACCAGATATAATTTCAAAGGCACTCATGATACCTGACATATTCCAAAGGTAAATATTCCAAAGACACCAACCAACTCTTATGTACTTATATTGTAGAATCTATATCATAAATTATGGATAAATCGACTTCTGCATATATTTAAAAAGCGATGCGTATGCAAAGCTCTGAGTGCTTACATGTTGAAGATGCAATGAATATGCCAGTCGTGTGGCATTATGTCACGGCGAGAATCCGTGCGTGGAACGTAATTTGGCATAATGCCTTCCTAGGATAAAGCTGGCAGAGAATTCGCAGTAGATGCCAATAGTTAAGCAACGATTGATGACCGTCTAGCTCAGATAGTTATTTACCTGCAGTACGAAGGTGCTTGGGTTCGACTCCAGGTGGGAGTCATTAATAGGAAAGAATTTTTGATCCTGTATCTCGTCTTTTTATGTATGTCCATGTCACACGCAACACAGAGAATCTTAGTGCGACGATGATTGTACAAAATTGTATTATTTTTATTGTCTTATTTGGCTTATTACGCGACCATCGAAGTCTTTACTATGCCCTGTCTGACATAATAATTTTATTATTTGAATCGGAGTGTTAACTGACAGTTTCAATTTGAACCTGTGGGTAGATAGGTGAGGAAGACAACGGTATTGTGTGGCCGCATACCGTAGATAAGATGCGGGTCAGATCATGTTGTCCCACGCAGAGCCCGACATGGGCACCGCGCTCAGAAGACTCCAGTTGCATTCCTACGGAGATCCCGGAGTCATCTACTTGGTTTTAATGCGGAAAAATCTCACGACAATGTCGCTCTCACGACACCGGGTATCTTTTGAAGGTTTCCCTGTCAAAAACAAAAAAAGGTAGGTCAGTAAAAGACTAATGGGCTGAAGCCAATTTTAGGTATTAAACGCTTTTAACGCATGTTGTTTCTCCACAAAGGTATTTTTGGTACCGACGAAGATCCTTGAACATTGCTTGCTGCCGGTGTTAGTCATTGGACACATTGGAATAAGACCAGGGTCTTAATTCACTCATTTAACTATTGGAGGTCCACTAGTAAACCCAAAATAGAATTAGTGCCAACGCTTTGACGGTTGGAACAATGCATTCAATACAAGATCTTGTTTTAGAAGTTATATGTATAATATACTGTGGTCACGTGTGACTTATCTTACCTGCTCATTATCCCTTTAAACAATTAATTTTGCTATTTATGTATGTAAATCTTATTCGTTTAAGAATTTCCGCATTCAAATTCGCTTTAATGTACTGAAAAATAAATTAATAAAACCAGATGTAAATTCATAAATGCAAAACATGCGACCTACATACACGCTGGAAGCAAATGTCGTGTCACTAAGTCTCCTTGAACGCTGTCATATGAAACTGGTATGCAAATATCACATCAATAGTTACCGTGCTTCATAGCTAGGTACCTTATTATATAAATATATACATTACACTAAACGTTGATCTGCAATACGAGTATGTTAAAATACACATAATACAAATACTTTTATTTCATTAAGAATTCAATAAATCATGTGTCGTCTAAGCTACGTAATTGTTCATCCTTGCTTTATTTTGATTTTTGTTTAAATTCATAAATTGTAATCGCGGGTCGTGGGCAATGTAAGTTTGATTTCTTCTTTATATTTTTGTGATTCAAAATGTTTTGCTCATAATTATTTTGGCGGTCTATGTCTATGTCCACTTTTGTTAAACTTAATAAATTCCTATGAATTGTATTAATGTACTAACAAGTTGAGAACTATTTTTTTTAATTCTTCCTACTACTGGATTCTAAATGTATATAAATACAGTGTCTTAAACCCTGAACATCTTCAACAAGGCCTCAATGTTGCGTCGCGTGGCGACAAAGTGATGTAACGTGTCTAATTGCCTATTTACGACTCCTTACGAATCTATACAAGCCAAATGACCACTATTGTTAGAATTGTATGCCGTTTTAGTGCGCACCTGAATTGTGTTCTATTATCCTCAGTGCGTAGATGTTCTCTCCATTTACTGTCAATATGTGTCATTCAGTGATTGTGAAATTGAGACTTTGTTTAATACGTTGGCTGGCATGTTTTATAATATGCGGATGTCCTAGTTTACAAAGATTTGCCTAAAGAATACATTTTGAAGCGCTCAATGCCCAATAATTTGTGACAATCGTTAGGTATTGACTGAGTGAAGGAACTAAGTGCGTGGTCGGAGCTAAGCGGGTGGCAAATAGCAAAGAAGTTATGACCTCTTTCATGCTTCAGAGTAGTTCGAAAGATACGTTTAGATGTCGGTCCTGGTTTTTCTTAGATATCAGTTAATTACGTCTGAATTCCTCGGGGGCTAAGAGGTGGTGGCACGTGCTTAGGACACTAATCTACAACAATCCACACAAAAGTGGCACATCGAAGTAAGCTTTAGGTTCCCTTGATGGTTAGATAACATCCGTGACCACAATAGACCGCTAAAGAGTTAAAACTGAACGTTATTGGAAAACCAGAATTTGAAAATAAATTGGTATGCATGTGATATGCGAATAACGTACAAGTCAACGAACAAACTTTAAAAAGATGTCCAATTTGAGACCCATTTTAGATGTTCCCTTTAGAATGTCTCGAATCTATATAATCTATAGAAGCAGTGGTTTAAAAGTGAAACTCACGTTTGCGAGACCTAATTGCATCGATTAACAGGTGAATTGATTTTAACAATGTATCCGCTCAAACAACAGATTACTAGAACAACGCAGCGCCAAAGCTTTTCGCAGAAGCAGTGAGCAAGTGACATCGACAATGGTACGTCACGACGCGATTTTTTGCGTGGATCTTCTGATTCTACGCGTGGGAACTTGCGTTTGCTTTCGCACATTGTTTGCGTTACCGTGTTACATCATTCGGGTTACCGTTACTAAGGTTACGAGCCTTGGGATTGTACCTGAGAGTTCTTTTATTAAATTTGAATCTGTAAAAAGACAGGCGTCTGCTTATCGCTGTCAACATGTTCTTGTTCATTTTTTTCATTATGTTGTCACGCAAAAAGTGGTCCTCAGAGAAATCTTATTTCTCCGACTAAGTATTTCGAAATGGTCAAAAAAAGAATACCATATATATACGAGTATAGCGACGTGATCGAAATACGGAGATTAATTATAAACTAGCAAACTGCCCTCGAATCGCTTCAGGAAAACTACGCCTTACATTATTTTAATTTATAACTTTTTTATTTATGGATTGCAATGAAACAAACTTTAAATATTAAGTGACGCGAAATCGGTCAAGCCGTTTCTGAGATTAATGCGAACAAACGCACAGACAAACAGACTAAAATTCTAACAACTATTTTTTTTTCTATTGCGTCAATAAATTCCTGTAATAATGTTTTTTCTCATTTATCGTTCATGTACAGACAGCGATCAGTGAGAATTTTATTATTAGTACAGATAAAAGATAATTATCGTATCTAACTAATCCCTTGTTTCATTTACAAAATTACACGTATGAAATACTGATTATAATATGTGCCTTTAAGTTTAGTGACTAGCAATTTTAGTTATATACAGATGAAAGGTCATGCATGAGCTAACTTTGTTGCAAATAGCAAAAACATTAAAATTAATAAAGATATGCATATTAGACATCAATTACATATTTTAGAAACACTACATAGGTATTAATTACAAGATGTACATACATATATAGGTAAATAATATACGTATAGGTAAATTATTACATGGATAACGCTTAGGGGACTGCTTTAGAATTAGTTTCTAAGACCTCATACATACTTCTGTTTTAAATACGATTAGTTTATCGAGAGAGTTATCTATGCTATTGTTCTTGCTTTAGAATTCATTCTCAATTCGGCTTAACCTAAGGAAGATTAATTGATGTTCAGATTACTTTCAGAACAATACTCAAGGTTGCTTCTAACTAATGTTGAAAATAATAACTTTTTGGTTTCCAAGCTCTAACTAAGAATTAATTTCTAAGCTCAAAACCTAGCATTCTCCGTGCTGGCTTGAAGATATTACTAACATGGTGGTTAAAATTTAACTGTGAATTTACAGTTACCTCTAAATCACGTAAATTAAAATCGTTAAAATGTTTGTGAAGCGTATAAATTGTGGACATGAACATATCTCAGTGGTTAACAGGATTGATTGTGATAGCATAAACCAAAAAGATCATCTTAATTATCGTGCTCAATAAGGCAATCACAGTAGCCCTTCGTTACACAATTTTTAATATCGTCCTCGATAGCCCTAAATAGCTTTAATGCATTATCACGATTTAACCAGTAGGACAATTGTACAGTAGTGACATGACGTGATTCCATTAAGCTAGTTAGCTGTTAGCGTCATTGTTGTAATGTGATGATAATTTGATTTGCCATTAGGTAAAC
This sequence comes from Agathymus mariae mariae, assembly GCA_018251895.1. NCBI lineage: Eukaryota > Metazoa > Arthropoda > Insecta > Lepidoptera > Hesperiidae > Agathymus > Agathymus mariae. The sequence goes on from DWPT01003746.1 coordinate 12,210, forward strand.
GACCGTTACTGCCGGATAACAACAGTAAATGTGTCTCGGTATGCGCACTCTACTCTGTATATTGCTTGACAAACCTGTGAGTTAGATATCCGTATGTCAAATTTAATATTATGTTTGTCGTAAATGATCGATCAAATTAGAGAACTTCGGGCGTGGTCTGAAGTTTGATGTCTTATTTCGATCTATGCTCAAGGAAAAGGCATCGTGTCTCTTCTGTAAACGATTGGCGGATTGAAACGACCGAGTTAATTCAGAGTTGGGCATGTTAGTAACGTTATTTACCAGGTTACCTATTTTTAACTTGTTGGATTTTTTGCCCAGTTTAGTTTCTTCGGACTCCAAAACCCGCTTAACTCGAAAGTCCTAACAATTGTTCTTTATTCCATCTCAAGGTACGTCTTCCTAGGAAGCTCCCCAAACTTCCAGTTTCGTAAACTGTGCTTTAAGCTGTCCTATGTGCAAGCTATCATATATTCGCACAAATATGCGAAGGTACCAGTCATGTCTCGAACAGTTTACTTAGTCTTGACTAGTACAAGAAGACTATTTACGAGTTTTGAGCATTAAAAGGTATTGCATCGGGAAGTTATATTATGTTTTTCTCTAAAGCGGAATGTACGATACTTAGAAATAACATTGTAATCAAAACTAGCTATGTAATTAGCTGTCCGTTGTATCGTGGACGACAATTTTGTCGTATTTATGTTCAGCTATGCGTATGATTAAGCTAATCACAATGTTGTTTTTGCTAGGTAATTCGGCTAGTATTATTTAGATGGTATTTTGTTCCCGATCGGTAATAAAATTGATAGATTGCATTCTGAGGAAGTCATAAATTATTTATATAATTAAATTAAATATTGGTAAGGACGCTACCTCTCATTTGTTTGTATGCTGATAACTAAATAACTAACATTTTATTTTGATAGGGGACTTGGTACTTTTGTTTTGGAAATCAGCAAGGCTGTTTTGTTTATTGTCGTTAAGAAATGTATTTCGGCATGTCTCACTTTTTAACCAAACCAAACGTTCGTCTTCCAAAATTCCCGTAATAAGGTGCTACGAAATATTTATTGCAGTCTACGGATACAGTCCATGAAACATTTGTAACACTTTAATGAGCTTTCCAAAAGTTTGCAGAAATATGGGACCGTTTGTTATAAAAAATACGACACACGACCCACATATCGTTATGAATGTTGTAAGCGATTGTCACTTTCCCAGCCTCGTAATACTTGTGGTCGAGTGTTTATTTATTTGTAAAAGGTGTGGGGAAGGCAACAGTGGACTGTATAAAATAGGGTTTTAATCCTTTTTGGGCAATAGACTGGACAATAAAACGCACATATCCAGAAGGATAATCCACCAATCCCGTTGTGTCGTCTGGTGTTGTGTCTGCTGGGTCAAGTACTCACACCGTAGGTATACAATATAGGATGAAGTAAACATTAAATATATTGGTTGAATAACCGACTGACCCAAATTAAACGAAACGATAAAACTTGTACAACTCGTATTCCGTACTCAACTTCAATTGCGAACTGACAGCGGCATTGATGGCGCTAGCGCACGAAAACAAGAAAAAAGGAGGGTAGAGCCCAAATTAATGTATGACATTTATTATTAATGACGAATGTGTTGCCCGAATCAAAAATTATTAAAATATTACTGAACATATGTCTTTCGGTAATCTGCATGCTTTGGTTATCCCCGTATTCCTATGACACACGCCATAAAGTCGCTATTAAATTTTTATAGTAGAGTACAGAGTACAATGGATTGTGTTCCCAAATAAAAGGTTTTGCTAA
>DWPT01003747.1:0-14017 GCA_018251895.1 Agathymus mariae mariae
TGGTGTAACGGTGATGGAGTGGCCAGCACGGTCCCCGGATATAAATCCAATCGAACATGTTTGGGACTTGCTAAAGAAGAGTGTCAAATCAAGAATGCCACCTCCCAACAATCTGGGCGATTTGCGAAACGCATTACTTAAAGAATGGCAGAGGTTGCCCCAAGAAATCATAGACAGCATCATCCGCAGCATGCCCAGACGGATGGAAACCTTGGTCAGAGCACAGGGGGGAAACACTCATTATTAAACATGCATTTAATTAATTGTGAACCGTATGAAAATATTAAATTTTCAAATGTTTCTCTGTCTCAATATCAAAGAAAAATGCATTTTTTTTTTTTATTTTTTTTTTCTTCATTAAACTTTATGTATGGTGTTGCATATTAATATGAAAACATGTAAATTTAATTCATTTTTCGTGTTTAATTATTATTTGTTTAAATATAAAATTAACTATTTGACAATATCCCTTTTTTTATGTTCCGCTAATTCTGCCGGTGTGTTTATATATTATATTACCTTCTAAGTCGTCATAAAGAACTGAAGAGGATAAACTGATGCTGGATGCATTGGGATCCTGAAATATTTTAATTACAAATAAATGTGAATTTACAAATATTTGAACATTATTTCTAGCTAGAGTATTTTATACCTTAAAAATTTTGATTGTAGACCTCCTAGGTTTGGACACAAATGTACTTCTCCGACTAAAAACTGATTCATTGTGTAGTGAACCTAAAATAAAATTTAAATTGAATAATATTATACATATTCTCCATATCTACATTTTGTGAAACAATAATAACAATAGAAATTTTTTTAAAATTAATACTGTACCTGACATTACACTGAAACTTTGGTTGATTGTGTCATGTTTGAAGGTTTTTTGTCAGTGCAAAAAGTTTTAACTAACTGAAAAGTTTTGATAAAATGGATTAATACATTCAAAGAGAAAGCACGACATACATAAATTACCTTGGTTTTCTGCATTCTGCATTTCCATAGTACTAATAACACTCTGTCTGTATTTTCTTCCCTTTGACTTTGTGGCTTCCTCATCTAAAATTGAATGATCAAAAGTGTCTCCCATAGTCGTCATTCTTTTGTAAATACATAGTGATCGTTCCCATTTTTTGCCTGGTTTAAGTACAATTCCTTGTTTCAGTCCATTGATGGTTTCATCTGAAGGGTTTGGTGTAAATCTACATAAACTTTCCCTAAACAATTTTGAACTATTTCTTGTGTTGATATTAGTTACTTTTTCATCAGAAATACGTTCCATTGATTCAAGTGATTCGGTATATTTATTTTCCATTGAAAGCATTTGCATATCAGTCAAAGTTTGTGCCTTAACTTTAGCATCAGATACATTATCTTCAGCAGATTTGTTAACCAAGGTATTATCTATTAATTCAGTCTCATCCAATCTCTCTCTGTTACAAGTAAGTACAGTCTTATCTGATGAAGTAGTACTGATGCTATTGTATGAATTATCAAAATTTAGCAGGAAAGAATCATTAATTACATCATTTCTTTTGCGTGTAGTAACAAAACTAAGACATATGTTTTCATCTTCAACATCTTTTAAATCTGAGTCCTCATTTTCAGACGATAAAGTGATTTGAATATCGTTTAATTCTAAATTTGCACTATCAAAACTATGTTTGTTTTTACGTATACTATTGTTTGAAGAATTATGTGATATATCATCTTGAAAATCCAAATCTTTAAAACTATTACTTTGATTAACCTCACATTCAATAACATCGTTAATTGAGTCACTAATGTCATCACTTATACTATCACTGATACTACTAGTATTATCATTGGTTAGAGACGGTTCAATCATTCTCTTATAATATTTCTGAAATACAGAATCACTCAATCTCTCTATAGTTACTGTAAGTTCTTTAGGCTTGAGCTCTTCAGAAGAATAATCTGTTATATTTACACTATCACATGTATCATAAAGTGATTCACTTTCTGCAAATTCTGACTCACTTGAAGCTGTTTTATCTTTTAAATCTTTAACATATACATCAGTTTCATCATGAGATTGTATAGTACTTCCAATCCTACAGTTTATGTTTTCTATAGATTGATGTGTTGATTGCTGTGAAAGAACTTGAGAATCAGAAATATCTTCAACTATAGAACCATTATTCGCTAAGGCTGTTCCATTATTTTTAATATTACAAAAATCATATTCACAATTTCGAAGTGAACAATTAACTGAAAAGCCAAGAAATGGTTCAAGCTCTGTTGTGGACAAAGAAGTTGTTTTATTACTTAAGTACTCTTTTGATGTTATTTGATATTCATCCATTTTCTCATTTTCTTCTATATTATCTACAGTATTAATTTTTGAGGACTCTGCATTTGTATTTATGTTTGTTATACTTTTTACGATATTGTCATTAGATCTACTGATACAATCTACTGTAAAGTTAGAAAATATACTACTATTATAAATATTTTTGTCTGTCAATTTTATAGCCTCCACACTATTTGTTTTAATAGGTGAGAAATTGTAGATGGATTTTCCTCTATATTTGTCATGAAAAGGGGTACTACACTGGGGTGAATCTTGTAGCAATGGCGATTGAGTGACATCTATGAGAATGTTACTAAATCTATCACTTCCTTCTGTAGAACCTTTTGTACTTTCCCTTTTTAGTTTATTTAGAACTGGGAACTTTTCAGCTATTTTATTAATTGAGTCATCGAGATGAATGGGACTAAAAACTTTTTCTCTTTCTATAATTAATTTATGAGCTTTTACATTTGAAGTGTTTTGGGAGTAGCTTTCATCACCTAGTGAATTTTCCTTGTCAGAATCTGAAAGAATAAGAATGTAACTTAACATAACATCACTTAATTGATATGACTCCTACTATAGGATTCAATTACAAAACATACCTGTGCTATCATTGAAGTGATTTAATTTTTTGGCTTTTGGTAGATTCTTTCTGCAATATGTTTTTTTAGCCCTACAAAAGACAAACTAATAAAAACGCAACAGAAAAATAAGAATGATTTGAAATAATATTCTCTAAAATGTACAGATCATGTTTGTTAACATTTTGGATGAAATTATGACTATATTAAGTAATATTAAACCAACACTTACAATCTAGGCTGTACGAATTCTTGCACATTATTGTTATGTTTTGTGGTAGTTTTTGGGGTCAAAGCATTAGTAGACGAATCCAAAAGTTGGTCAAACAAATCCGGTATCCTATTCACATGGATTGACTTGTCTGGAGTTAAATACGCAGACTCAGATAAAGAATTCCGTAAAGGTTCAGGTTCTTTAAGTCTTTTTACGTATTTTCTCTTACGGACTTTATATGAAGCACTCGTATAAAGATTAGACGAACTAACACAAGACATCTCTCGTTTTACTTGTTTGATATTTTGTATATAATATGCGTCAAACAATGAACTTTTAGAATCCATTGAAAGAACCATGTTTCTATGATCGACCCCACCGCCAATTTCCTTCTTAGATCTATATGTACGCCTCATGTTATACAATTTATTAAATAAAAATTATGCATGTAGACAAGAGTCAAGTCTATTTTTCTAAATTTGAAAATTAGAAAACAAACGTTTTATTGGTTTGACTTTGATTGACTGAAATACAGATACAAATGGGAGGTACTGGAATGACAGCAACAGCAGGCATAGAAAGACAGACATTTTTTGAGTTGTTTATTGGACTTGGACGTAAATACTTCAGCTTAAATTTTATTAAAAAAAAACATTTAAAGTTGTAGAAGCTAACTGGCATATTTGAATCAAATAGTAAAGTGAACTAAACGGCACATATGGATTAAAAAATTGTTAGAATTTGGAAAAAAAATAATTAATATTATGAATATTGTCGACCTATGAATAAATAATTAGTCGACCAATAATGAAGAGGTGAACTCACTTTTTATCTACTCTAATATTGCTGTAACACCATGTAAAAGTACCGTTAACTTGAGACTAAAGATTAAAATAGATGATATAATGCAGTCCTGAAAGCACGATTGTTTCCTGATTCTTTAACCTGATTTTGCTTATCTCATAAGTCAAGCAAGTCAAAATATTGTTTATGCTTTAACATTATATTAAGACCCGAAAGTCAAGTGAATATCGATTGCCTGACTTCGTGCGAGTAAAGCTAGAAATACATGAAAAAGATATAATCGATCACTTAGTGATGCGTGATAATCACGTGATTATTTGAACCAGCATTTTTAACCTTATTGTTTTAAAATGGTGTTACAGATATGTTCACTTTGTTTTTACATATTCACACGCTTTCACTTTGTTTCAAACATTCAAAAATGTTTGCCTTAAGAATTTCATTACTATTTATTTTATATTTTACTGAAATTACTGTATTGTCTGTCAGTATAAAAAAATGAGAAGAAAATAAGAAAATACTTAATGTGAATAATAGCCAACATTTTAATCACTTAAAAGATCTACGATATCTATTGACGGATGTCTTAGTGGTGTGGTGTGGTTTTAGGTACTTACTGCGTGCGAATTAGAATTACGAACGATGCCTCGTTTTAATTACACAGCTGCTGCATACACTGATATTATTTTGATTCATGGCGAATGTTATGAAAACTCTACTTTTGCAGAAATACCCTGAGATATATCAACATACCCGTTATTGCCCTACCAACGGTCACATAATTACACAAGCTACAAAGGATTTAGGTATCAACTGGACGGACCTCCCCTCATACATCTGTAATTTAGTTATTTCTTTGTTATACATTATTTTATTGTTATAATACGATGTAAATAGTTTTAAATCATCTTCAATTATTAAGAATTGTTAGTATTGTTTTTCAAAAATAATAGAAGCCTAGTTGATCAATTGAGTTGTTGGTGTGATAATGGTGATGGGTATAAAAGCACCGATATTGTGCTCTCTCGAGTTAATAGCCTCTTCCCAAAGGAAGGTCGCGTCCGACGACGGTTTAGAGGCCGTATGGCCAAAACCAGCCTCGGGTAGACTTTAGTGGGTAGGACCCTAGGTTTATCGGGAGTCCCACATTCACCACCCTCCGGCGCATCTCCGGAGGGTAGCCCTGTTTCTACTTGTCTGGGTACAAAAAAAAGCTCTCTCGAGCATTAGTCTGGTCGACGACGGAGCGGGGCTCACCGCTGGAAAAAGTAAGTAAACTTATTTCGACAATATTGTTATAATATCAATTTGTACAAACTAATTAATGTTAAGTAGAAATTATGTCAGTTTATAGAAATTAATTGATATTATATTGTCATTATTTTGCTAGACTCTATTAATTTTGATAATAAAATTTAATTAAAAATATTATTATTTTGATGTTGAATGATAAAACGAAATTATCCTGTAACTAATTCCGTATTTTTAAAGAAAAATCATTTTTGTTTTTGAAGTAGGATGTCTCATGCCTCCAAATTAACTTTCATATTGTATTTGCCAGGCAAACATGGATTGTGAACACATTGGGAGTCTTTTCAATGCGATCCAAGATGCTGTCTCCCCGACACATCATTAGGACGACAACATCGCCCTGCCAATGTTTGACCTTCTCATTGCGACCTGGTTGCAAATTTGCTCTTGATATGAGTCTGCTTCATGTCATCACTAAAGACGTTACAAAATTTTTTAAGCTATCTGTAAGCTATAAGGCTACGTTTATATAAGCGGAGTGTCACAATTTTTTCAGATTCAGTATATCTGTGTGCCATTTTATTTTAACTCCCTTCTCCTAATTGCATTGAACTAAAAAAAGCATCCACGCTTTTTAACTTTTTTAGTAGCCTTTGAAATGTATTATGCTCTATTGATTTCAACGACAGCAGCAGCAACGACAATGACAATCTGCAAAGCCGTAGCACAGGCGCAGAGTTTATGGTATAAGGTACAGGGTTGCCAGCCTTGTGGTCTTCTTTAGGGTACGTTGGTGTGCGCAGCAATTGTTCGAATTCATTCCCCCATCACTGTTACTCTAGGTATCCACTCTTACGTAGTGAATATACCACCTCCACAGACGACACGGCAATGGACAGGAATAACTTGCTCCCGTAGGTGTCCCCGGCTCTCACGATGTGGGAGTCTTCAAGAGAATCACATCACATACATCAGTTCAGGTTGGCAAGACTGCTCCAAACCTTACTGTTCCTGCAATTTAAAGTTCGATTATACCTACCGTAACTGCCTTCAAAACAGTAGGAGGTTCTATGTACGTTAAGACATAAATCTGTTGTTTATGAACAAATTTGAATGTTTCTTCTTTTAGTTATAGACGATGGCTCGTAGTTGGTCCCCTCTGGATAAGGATCTGCGGATGGGTTCCGCAGATAGAGTGGAACTTTTTAACTGTTAACAATATTTCAGCTGTAAAATTGCAAAACATGTGCTTCATTGAACATCTCATGGTTGGATGGTCATGGAAAAAAAATGCAACTTGTCAATTAAAATAATAGAACGAATTAGACACAGGTAATAATTTAAATTAATGACTAAATACTACTCGCACATCATAGGTTACTCAGAGTTAAAAGTACTCTATTGGTCATATCATCTGTTGCTCATTATTTTCCGTTATATTATTTTCAGCTCTTTTAGATAGAAAGTAAACTAAAAATATTGTTTTATTTTTTTATTCATGTTTACAATGAAACCAGTTAAAAATAGAGTTTTGTGTTTTAGTTCAAGATAATAATACCAAAATATCGCCAGAAAAAGTTGATGGTTTCTAAAATATAGTGTCTAAAAATATAGGTACAGTACCTACTTACAAAATAAATAACAAAATTTCAAATTGGCAACACTCTTGATGTTGAATTAAACTATGTACTTTATTAACAGAGTAATCAAAAATAAAATGTATGTAACATAAAAAATACAATTAACATAACAAATTTAAGTCGTGAACAATGGATAATATTTAAGAAAAGTGTAATTTAGATGACATGAAATAAATGGTTTTAAAATCTAAGATGTAATCTTAAATACATAAGCAGGAAGCTAAAAATTCTGCAATATAACTCATTTTTAATTCCACACTAATGGAATTTTACATTCCATTCAATTCAATATCAAGAGATAATTCAATTTTGGTATTCTAAAAGGAATGGCCATAACATAATAATATTACAAAAGTTACCTAAGAGTAAATAATAAACATATTTGGAGTAAAGATGTGAACAGTGAAATAAATATTGTACAACATAACAACTAAAGTATTTTAAATATTTCAATATTATTTATGTGATGTAGCTATCAACACCCAGCCAATTACAAATGATTTAATATAGAATATGAATTAAGTGAATGATGCAGCATGTAACATGTTTGGTAGCAATTTCAATAATTGTTAGGATTAGCAGAAAAAAAATCAAAATCTTTTTAGAAAAAAAAAGTTATAAAACCAATTAGCTCTGGCAAGTAATAATACATATAGTTTAATCACCATTAGTAGAAGTATTGAGTAACTAGGTATTTCTGCAATTAAATATTCTTTGAAAATTGTTTTGCATGTTTTGTAATTTGATAACACTAACTACAAATTACCCTAATATTTCACAGCTTTATACAAAATTAAATGTATTGCACATTCTTAATCAAACACACAAATATACATGTAAGTTATCTATGTATATACATATTAATAAAAATATTTTCAATACATTGGCATTACAAAGTTTTCGACACATTTCTTTAATTATAGGTAAAATGTTCTTATGTTCTATGGTACTATGGTTCTTTTACTCAAGTTCAACACTAACTGCTAAACACAGAATTAATTAATCTTCTTTGAATAGTTAAGCAATAATCTCAAGGTTAATTCGGATATCATTATTAGATAAGTTTTTACTTTATAAACAATCAACCTGTTTTTATTATCGCATTTCACTTGATTATATGACATTGATTTGGTTTACTATACTAAGTGACCATCTCAACTTTTGAAAAGACTGTGATGGTGCTAGAAATCTTTGTATTTCAGACAGATGCTCAGAATTAGCTGGTATGCTAGAGAAATCTACTTTAAAATATACATGTATTTTTTTTTACACATTCTACAGTATTAATACAAGTTTTTGGAAGCAATGTTCACACAGTCTAACAGTAGATAAAGTTAAATGTGGAAATATTACAAATTAAAATTCTGTTACCCATAATTTATAAACAAAGTAACCCTAACCAATATTAACCTTACACCTAATGGTCAATGAGTTTGTGCAAATAATTAATTGAGATATCACATCAATTTTTTTAAATTCGGTAGAATTTCCTTACATCACATTTAGGAGAACACATCGATGGGGTGTGGTGACAAAGTGGCTAAGTTGGCATGGGTGGGACTTGCCAATGGATCCTTGTGAGATTCAATACTTTTTGCTTCAATCGTTGCTAATTTCACAGCCTCTTTGTATGCACCTCTTTTCTTTTTATTGAAGCGAATCTGAAATAGTCAAATTATATATTGAATCTGTTGTTATGCAATGACATGATACATATATCACAAACAAGCAGATAGACCATGTGATGATAAGTACTTGTCACTGATAAAGATGTCTACAGCATTAAATACCATTATCAATGGTTTACTGATCAAAATGAACAAAGGGGAGCCACTCATTACTACCTCTACTACATTGCAACCAAAACACACATAAAAACATTTCACAGTTGATTTTTGAAGGGTGGTAGTTACCTAGGCACATCAATTCTTAAAAATAAAAATGCATTAACTGACAAATTTCCAATTGGCAGTATATTATAGCCATATTGTTAAGATAGCATAAAACAAGTTAATTGAATAATATATCAATATTCTTAATTTCATTTTACACAACACAACACAGTAAGTGTTGCAATATTTTCATTCATAAAAAAAGTGATAATAATTATTAATGCAAAGCTCAAACCTACCTTATAGTCCTCCAAAAAAGGGCTCAAGCTATCACAGGGCATGAGAGATGATGTGGTAGATGCATACCATGCAACATGGGCTTTGGATGATGGAGTGACACTGAGAACTCGGCCTGGCCACCATGGAAAACCAACAACTTTGCCCCAAACAATATCTCCTGGGGACACCCTCAATAACTGTCCACCAACACCTTCAGTACTATTTGCAGGAAAATCTGGGACTGATTCCCCTTCCCATTCATCACTACCATCCACATCATCTCGTTTCTCATAAGAGGTGCTGCTCAATCTACGTAAACTAATTGAAAGCTTCTGCTTTAGACATTGACCTTTTATATTACTAAAATAGTCTATTGATTCACTATCTTTACTTGTGTTTTCATCCCTCTTTTTTTGCATCTTGTGTTTCTTTTTATGTTTGACTTTATGCCTATGTTTCTTTTCCAATGCATCAACAGATTGAGTGCTGTTGTCTACATTGTTCCGTGGAGACAATGCCCCAATGTGCTTTGAAGAACTGTCAGAGCACAATTCTATAGATTTATCGGTGGTAATATTCTTTTTAGCTTGCTTTTTGGCTTTTTTCAAAGCTCTTTTTACAGCTTTGGAATCAGTCTTCGTCATATCACATGACACTCCGGAATCTTCATTGTAGTCACCAGATAACGGAGGTATTTTGACGACCGTACCCTCTCCAGCACCAAAACATATTTTGAGTGTCCGAGCACTAGAGAATAGATTGCTAAATGATACATCGTCTTTATTATCTTGTGTATCACGTATGTCACCATCTTCTGATACACTAACAAAAGCTAGCTCGGGTGCATGTGCTTCACTATCATCACTGTATTTTTCACTTTTCACACTCCTACTTTTTTCACTTGGCTTAGTAACTTTAGCCGGTTTCACAGCGCTTGATATATCCTTGGGGTGTAAACGCGAGAGTTTAGGTATGAGCATTCCTCCCATTAAATATTTTTTCTCTAAATTCTCTTGGGTAGCGTCATCATCCGTATCTAATTTACGTTTCTTTGACACGTCCACATTTTCACTACTTTCGTTGCAGATGCCTTGGCAATTAGAACACAGCACCTTACGGGGTCGTAATCTCACGGTCATTTTTTGACGAGGCTGTAGTTTTCCCTTAGGACCCGTTTTTTTGGCCCTTTGTATGTCTTTATCTGCATATTGAGGTTCCTGATAAGTAAACCTTTGACTAACGGAATGTAGTTTATCGTCTTTAATATCGATCGACTGAGCTTGCTTAGCAAAAGCTGGATGCAAGCTGTATACTCCAAAAGGTAAATTACTAAAAAAAATGCAAGAAATTTGGGTGAAAAACACAATTTAACAAATAATCGATAAGGTCAATCCAGTGATATTGTCTATACCAACCCTTTGCATGAGTCCAAAAGCACTCCTTGAAATTTTTTATCCTTCGTAATATAGGATACAACAATTAAATCTGCTAGTGCTTCTTCTACGTTTACTAAAATTTGAGAATTCTTTTGAATCGTCATATCGGCTGTTGCAGCGACAGCCGCCATATTCTTTTATGAATCATATTTTTTTTTCATTCAATCATTCCTTATTCATTCATTTGGGGAGTACAAGATATTATAGAACAAAAATATAAAAGCCAAACTATTAGTGCCGGTAAAAGATACCAGAACGTCATGGAATAAAACAACATCACAATTCATTAATAAAATTAATTATTCAAACTTTAAATAACTATTAATTAAACTCAATCATAAGGAAAGAAAAATGGAATGTTAAAAATAGATTATTATTGGTTAAAGCATATTAGGTAGTGCACATAAATTATTATAGCACAACTCTAAATAAAGTTGTGCCTTCGTTTTATCTGCTATATTGTTCAACTGGTGCTTTCGGAAATTACAGCTTGTACTAATAAGGTTGCAAGATGTTTTTACTCTATCTAAATCAATAAAAACAATATCGTTTCGCAATTAATTGAAAAATATAATTATTTTTTAAAATCTTGAGCAGAATTAAACAATCATTTAAATTTACTACACCGAATTAAAAGTTTTTGTTACATAGAGTATTTCGCGTTGTTGTGATGATTACTTTGAATTATCATTAAAGAGATATATTACAATATGAAAAGTATATAAACATGAAAACGTTATATTTATAGAATACTCCTATGATTTTTAGACTTCAGTATGTCAGATAGAAATATTATTTTCTATGATGTATTAATTCCAAGAATTTGAAAGAATTATTATATGGCTGTAATAGTAATTACAGAGTTATTTTTTTATAAAATATAAGCCACAATAATATTAACGTTGACTAAACTATTATATGTGAATTTAAAATTGTGTATGTTTGCAGTTAAAATCAAGCTCAAAGTAAAATCTACTGTACTGGTTTTGATAAATAATGTAACGTACAGTTTACGTACATTTTATTTATTTTGTGAAACATTGTCATTTTAATTAGGGTCTCTTCCTAAATATATTGTAGCATTCATATATTATAGTTTTTAACGCGATGCTTCTTTCATTTTTTTTGTTTAATCCGGTTTCAAGAATAAATATAAATTTTTGCAGGTCCTATACAAATTAGAATATCTCTTTCATAATCATTTATATATTAGGCCTTGTAAAAATGTTAGAGATTAGCGTGTCTTGATTGGTAAATAAAACTGTTCAATTCTGTATACATAATTTGCTAAAATTATTAAACAGGAATTGAAAACAGAACTATTTTGCCCTATTTAATGTAAAGGATTTAACTTAATTAAATTTCTTCAAAAACGATTAAGTATAAACCGAATATAATTTCCATAGTTTTGGAATGTTTAGACTTGAGAAAGTTGCTTAGACATTTGTACTGAGGTACAACGTGAAACATTTTACCAACTTTGATTTAAATATTTTCATTCGCCATGGTCAGTTTCATTTGCATTCATTGGGATTGTCAAAATTATAATCAAAAAATCCTTTGTCTGCTAGGTACCTACTGTCAAATAAATTATACAAAACGACGGTCTGTCCTGTCAGTTCAGATGTTGCCTTAATTAGCTCATTACGTTCGTTCTTGTTCTGACCGAGACGGATTTTTGTTTCGTTCGGCGAGTAAACTTAACTAAGTGACCTCTTTATTAAAAACATAAATTAAGTTCTACAATAAGGTTCGAAATGGTAAGTATCGAGATTTCCTTATTTTTTTAGTTGTTAAAAGGAATATCTGCAAAGCTTACATAATCTGGTTTAACAACAATGTTTTTAAGAGAGCAGAATTTCAAGGACTTATAATGTAAATTTGAATTGTTAAACTCCAATAAATAGTATGTTGCTAGGATTATAAAAATACAATATATATGTTTTAATTACCAATTTACTATATATACAAGTTAAGATGAGCGGTTTGTTATCTAGATGACATGTAAATTAAATAGGTATGTGTTGTTTGTGGCTTGATTATTAATTATTGCCGTTATAAAATATTCGAGCCAGGTAGTTTTTTTTTTGATAAAATTTACCTAATGGTAACGTAATGCATAATATAGTTAATTTTGGTTCGTTTAAGGTTTTACTGACCGCCGGTATTTTAAACGCCGCTTTTAAATCAACTATAATTTTGTTTTGAGATATCGCAGATGCATCATTAGTCTGAACGAAATGCACGTATCCATTTGTTAGCTTTAGTTGACAATCACCAGCTGTAAAATGAATTCACATAATTGCTTTGTAATAGTGAGTTGGTGGTAGAGTAGTTTATAGTTAAATGTACTTATTTATTCAAGTCATGTTAATATTTTAATTCCAAACTAATTTTAGTAACTTTAAGTACATATATGTGAGTAAAGTTTAACAGGCTTACATGTCTGACAATAAGGATAAGTGGAATAAATAGATTTGAACTATTTAAGAACAAATGCACATACTTATAATATGTAATACATAGAAAGAGTCAGAAGAAAATGTATATATACTCTGTAAATACCATAGGTTTAAACTTTGTAAAATTGGCAATATTCAAGGTCTATCTTTAATTTATTGCAATAAATTTGATACCTCACATTATCTAAAATTGCTTTAATTTATGTATTGTACATATGTTTTATACACACACACACATATATATATATATATATATATATTAATTTATCACTTATTTCAGTAGTACTAAGGAAATTAATTTGAGGGCATTAAAAAAAAAGTAATATGATATTTTGTGTGAATATCTTGGTAGATGTGTATGTGATTACAATGATAACTCTTTTAGACCTAGGTCACTGTAGCCAACAAATCAGGTAGCTCGCAAGTAGCCAGGTGGCTATGACATCCTGTAGCACAATAATTAATTGATAATCCAAGCATAGAAATCAGTATTTCCATTACTTGATACTTGAGTTCAATTATTCTCCTGAATCCCATTTATTGTGTTTATTTTCTATGGTTCTTGCTTTTAGTTTCCCACTTGCAATAAAGGAAATTTTAGATTGGAATTTCAAATTAATGATTAGGGTATTTGACTTTTTAATTGTAAGGGATAAGGTTAAAAGGGAGGTTCCTTGTTATAGAACATTTTTACTGTGTTTCATTGTACCTTTTGACATCAGGCACTATCAACTGAGAAGAGAATTGACATAACCCAACCACTCTGGGACCAGAGCACTTTTGTGGGAAGATTTCAACATTTTGCATTCATATCCAATCCACTGCTGTCATTTGTACCAGAGAAGGATTTGTATGCAGCTAAAGAACTTTATTTAAATTATAAGTAAGTATAAATTACTGTAACTATTTTCACACATTACTATATACAGGACACTAGAACAAACTTTTATGCCACCCAGCTGTACATTCATTGTGAAACTTGTGGTTATAAATATGAATATATATATATAATAGAAACGTAGTTCAATTCACAGAAAAGTTACTTATGAACTAAAGCCATGACAATCAAAATTTATCTGTGTTCACATAAAATTGTCATGCAAAATGCCACAAATGCATGGTCAATAATCAACTCACAAGGACAAATGCATAACAAAATTAATTTCTAGGGTGTATATATTTTTTAACTTTTTTTTTTAAT